>JBAIZL010000007.1:57185224-57282724 GCA_036971475.1 Prosapia bicincta | reverse complement strand
AACTCAGACGTATGCAGAGACTTAGAGATGAGGCCGACACTACAGCAGTGAAACACTTCTAGCAGTTCCAGCAAAACAAGAACCCTACAGCTCACAAGGTGCCAGTCCGTAGACTTGAACCTAATAAGCCTTTGGATCTGATTCCAAACTAACGTTGACTTCACATCATTAGCCTTACTAGATTAGACAGTGTCGATTTTTTTAACAATCCTGACATTTTGACCGCCCTCAGACAGCAAACTGCTAGGTAGGACACGTCTTAGTTGCAGCGAAATAAAATTTATAAAACTAATAATAATAAAGCACAAGCATTTCAGCAAGAATATTTAAAAATCAGGGCTAGACGCTTTTCATCAATTTAATATTCTGCTAACATGAACTTCGTATACTGTCAACAGCTAAAATAAACTGCACATTACAAACTTACTTCGAAACACAGCCACTCGCCAATGCCACTCTAATTGCATTTCAGAATTTGATATTACATCTGGATTATTTCATCCAATATACAAAATAAGATATTATATTTAGATATAACCTGAATTATTTTTTCTGTTAGCTTGGATTTTATGTTTTATATTTCTCCAAAGTTTCATATATTCTCAAACCTTTATTTAATTTGTTTTATCAAAATCATTTGTTATTCAGAGAAATCATGATTTCAAACTATACAACTCTCTAGAATTGTATAGATCTTTACTTGTATCATGTTTACGTGAACTTGTAAAACTTGATGCTCTCTCCATCTCTCTCGTTCTTTGCAAGAAGAGTTACGTCCGCTAAATAAGATTATAAATCAATAAACTGTCTCTAACGTTTCATTTGCCAATAGGAAATTGACTAGGAAGCCGCACGCTCCAATCCTGGTACTGCACATATTTCTTCGGCATTTCTGTAATTCTTTCTGCCTAACGGAATAATATCACGATTTATTACTCTAGACGCTACGTATACAATATTGTGCTTCTTGTATTGACGTTGACGTTAATGTTTTCCAATGAAACCTGCACCCTGTTTGAATTTATTAAACTACTTAAGCTGGTTAGTTTTTCACAAAACTGTTGGTTTTAACTTATTTTAAATTGAACCCATTGTTGTGTAACTTATAATATAATTCACCAAATCTTTCAACATTATTATTTAAACAATTTGAATTTTTTAAAAATAGTTTGCGTTAAAATAGATTACATATAATTTTTTAAAAACGCTGGTTGTATATAAATGTAATTCAATTTTTCCTTTTGTTATTAATTTTGATGTTACCTAACCTAATTACGAGCGACAAACGAAAAAACAACTCTGGGTCCAATCAAAATGTTTATTTTAGTTCCTACGGCAAGGCCTCTGATTTAAACCTAATAGAGTTTGTAATTTGCTTCTGCTGGGAGATTTTCAAAACAGAAGGCCTATATCCTATTCCATCAAGCCTTTGAAAAGTCTGCCATTCAACGCGAACGACAAAGGGATTTTAAACAAAGTGTTTATGACGAAATTCGTTTAATCTTTTTATTCAGTTTTATAATTTTTCAGCTTTTATGGATGTAGTTAATTCTATAAAATTTATAGCAAGTTAATCAACGAAATATTTACTACAATGAAAAATTAAACTCTTAGGCCTACTTTTTGACACATTTTTAGGAGTGGCTTCAATGTTTACATGCATTTATCCAATGCATTTAGAATTTACAATATCCACAGGCTTGAAAATTGTTTATTATTTTAAATTTCTATTTATCACAAACACAAAATATTTCGCAATCAATAAATCACAAACTAGGCGGCTTATAAATTGACTATAGGCTGTAATAATGTGTACAAAACGCAAAACAGCGTATAGGATACAAATATACTTAAAAAACGTTGAAACGTATTTCATGTAAATAGTTGTTCTCAGTGTCATAGTTCCTACTTTACCTTAGTATTTCATTTCTATTTTCCACAATATCTCACATCTCTACTGACAAAGCATTCCAGACAGAACAAATCCTCAATCCTAGTTTAGACACGACACTACTTCAAAATAATGATTTTTACAAAATGTGTCTGAAACATGAGATGTGAATGCCCAGTGCCAGGTGACTGTTGTGAGAAACTCACCTTGTGTTGCTAAGATAATCCTTCAATTATTATTGTCAAATACTTCCTGTCAGACGAGCAAATCGACTTTAAAACCGAAATATCTGTGCTAACACGTTATTATTTTATTTCAAATTACAATTTGGCTTTAGAAAGATAATTTATTTTATGGAGACAATTTCGAAAACAAGAAATAGATACGTTTTTAAAAGTTATAATTTAAGAGCTAGAATAGTAAAATTTTAACCTACAAAATCCAAATACAGGTTATCAATAACTTATTTAGCTTTAACTCCAGAAATTGGGATGGAAAAAATAGTTATCGATATAATAAATGTACCTCCTATTCTAAATAAATATTTGTATTTAAACCTTCACTTATTAAAAAAAAATTGTTTAGCTTCGTTAAATATCGCCTAAACATTTCTGTTCGACTACAGAAAACTTTTGTAACTTAAAGATGGGCGGCTCCAAACCACTTTTTTTTCTTATACCCAAGATCTGGCCCAGAAGGTCCTGGTAGTAGTGTCAGTGAAGAAACGAAAGTTGTTTGTGAAAACCTCTCTGGTGTCCAAGGAAGATGTCATTTTCAAAATATATGTCTGTAAGCATACTTGTCTGTTCTGAAACGCTTGTTTGAGTTATCTGAGAGTTCTGAGAAGTATATATATATATATACTTTGTATTCAAATACAAGAATTATTGTAATGATTATTGTAATTTTAATTCCTGATGATGTTGGTACTGTTTACCAACGAAAAGCGTTGAATATAAATTAATAAATATTTTTGTATTTGAATAACCTATGTTGTTTTAAATTATTAAACAAGAAAACGTATTATATATATATATATGTATGTGTGTGTGTGTGTGTGTGTGTGTGTGTGTGTGTGTGTGTGTGTGTGTGTGTGTGTGTGTGTGTGTGTGTGTGTGTGTGTGTGTGTGTGTGTATAATACATATATATGAGTGTGTGTGTGTGTGTGTATAATACATATATATGAGTGTGTGTGTGTGTGTGTGTGTATGTGTGTATGTGTGTGTGTGTGTGTGTGTGTGTGTGTGTGTGTGTGTGTGTGATTTAATTAAAATTAAACAAAAATAAATATATTGGAAAAACCAAGAGAAGGAAAGGCTTCTGCTTGTAACATGATATTTGTAAAGTAAAACTAACCTTAAAAGATGAATAACAACAAACATTACTATCACCTGATTAGTTGTCTTTAAAAGTGACTTTCACAGGTAATTACAAAGACATTTACTTTCAGCTGATTAAGCCAAGCATATAATGGAGTATAGATAATTGAGTGTTAAGGGAATTTTCAAGGCCAGTGGAATTTCTAAACAAAAATAGGCCTATGTGTTAACCAGGGACCCTAAGAATGTCAATGTAAAATAACAGCTCAATGGTTCCAGTAGTTTTTACGTGATTGAGTAACACACACACACACACACACACACACACACACACACACACACACACACACACACACCATTAGATTGTAATATAATAGTACAGATATATACAGTATATGTTATTTGAATAGATTTAAGATAAAAGACTCTCATTTACCTTCTACTTGAGGAGCTTTAAGAAAGATTTGAGATAATGTACGAATGATCCTAAATTAAGTGTAATTGCAATGATAAATATATTGTAGAACTTGTCACCCCTGTAATTAAATTTCTGCATAGCTAGTTTCTGTTATTTACACTGTTTATAAACTCATATTAATCCATTATTTAATACACTAAAATAATAAAAACTGAATATCTACGATATTTTATATTTATTTTGCGAGTAAGTAAGAAAATAATTTATAGTCTCACAAATTTATGACTCAATGATATTCCCGTCTAAGGTGTGGTTGTTTACTACACAGGTTTTATAAATCATGTAGATCGTATTAAGGTTTTACTTTGTAGATATGTAATATATTTTTCTAATCAGTTTGCCTTTCTTTTCTTCTGTTTTAGTCGAGATGACAATAATGAAGAAGAGTCTACAGACCAACAAACTGTAAAAGAGAAACAGGAGGTTACCATAGAAATACATTTTCCAACTGAAAGTAAAATACTAGAAACTGAGACACCTAAAGTTGATGTACCAGTTGCCAGTGAGAACCAAGATATGTCTAGTGACGTTAAGGAAGAAAAGGACGGAAATATTCAAACAGAACCTGATTTTAAAACGCCGAAAGAAAGGGAATGTTGGGACCTATATAGGAAAATGATGACCAAAGGTGTATCAATATCTTACGATACAGTTCTCAGGTAACGGGCGTTTAAATATCTTACGATACAGTTCTCAGGTAACGGGCGTTTAAATATCTTACGATACAGTTCTCAGGTAACGGGCGTTTAAATATCTTACGATACAGTTCTCAGGTAACGGGCGTTTAAATATCTTACGATACAGTTCTCAGGTAACTGGCGTTTAAATATCTTACGATACAGTTCTCAGGTAACGGGCGTTTAAATATCTTACGATACAGTTCTCAGGTAACGGGCGTTTAAATATCTTACGATACAGTTCTCAGGTAACGGGCATTTAAATATCATACGATACAGTTCTCAGGTATCGGGCGTTTAAATATCTTACGATACAGTTCTCAGGTAACGGGCGTTTAAATATCTTACGATACAGTTCTCAGGTAACGGGCGTTTAAATATTTTACGATACAGTTCTCAGGTATCGGGCGTTTAAATATCTTACGATACAGTTCTCAGGTAACGGGCGTTTAAATATCTTACGATACAGTTCTCAGGTAACGGGCGTTTAAATATCTTACGATACAGTTCTCAGGTAACGGGCGTTTAAATATCTTACGATACAGTTCTCAGGTAACGGGCGTTTAAATATCTTACGATACAGTTCTCAGGTAACGGGCGTTTAAATATCTTACGATACAGTTCTCAGGTATCGGGCGTTTAAATATCTTACGATACAGTTCTCAGGTAACGGGCGTTTAAATATCTTAAGATACAGTTCTCGGGTAACGGGCGTTTAAATATCTTACGATACAGTTCTCAGGTAATGGGCGTTTAAATATCATACGATACAGTTCTCAGGTAACGGGCGTTTAAATATCTTACGATACAGTTCTCAGGTATCGGGCGTTTAAATATCTTACGATACAGTTCTCAGGTATTGGGCGTTTAAATATCATACGATACAGTTCTCAGGTAACGGGCGTTTAAAAATCATACGATACAGTTCTCAGGTATCGGGCGTTTAAATATCTTACGATACAGTTCTAAGGTAACGGGAGTTTAAATATCTTACGATACAGTTCTCAGGTAACGGGCGTTTAAATATCTTACGATACAGTTCTCAGGTAACGGGCGTTTAAATATCTTACGATACAGTTCTCAGGTACCGGGAGTTTAAATATCTTACGATACAGTTCTCAGGTACCGGGAGTTTAAATATCTTAAGATACAGTTCTCAGGTAACGGGCGTTTAAATATCTTACGATATGTTCTCAGGTAACGGGCGTTTAAATATCTTACGATACAGTTCTCAGGTAACGGGCGTTTAAATATCATACGATACAGTTCTCAGGTAACGGGCGTTTAAATACCTTACGATACAGTTCTCAGGTAACGGGTGTTTAAATATCTTACGATACAGTTCTCAGGTAACGGGCGTTTAAATATCTTACGATATGTTCTCAGGTAACGGGCGTTTAAATATCTTACGATACAGTTCTCAGGTACCGGGAGTTTAAATATCTTACGATAGAGTTCTCAGGTAACGGGGGTTTGAATATCTTACGATAGAGTTCTCAGGTAACGGGCGTTTAAATATCTTACGATAGAGTTCTCAGGTAACGGGCGTTTAAATATCTTACGATAGAGTTCTCAAGTCTCTAGAGTTTCAATATCTTACGATACAGTTCTCAGGTAACGGGCGTTTAAATATCTTACGATAGAGTTCTCAAGTCTCTAGAGTTTCAATATCTTACGATACAGTTCCCAAGTAATCGGAGGCTCAGTATATTTCGATACAGTTTTCAGGCAACGGGAGTTTTTACTATCTTATGATACAGTTCTCAGGTAAAGCGATATTTTCTAGTATTATGAAAAACTAACTTATAAAATACTATGCACTAGGAAAATTTTATTTATGTCGGGAAAGGTTTCTATGTTTAAACATGTGTCAGTCACAGAATCGTCCTATTCCCAAATCACATAGCTTTCTACAGGAAAACTAGTAAACTCTTAGAGAACTCTAACACCTAATCCAAAAATATAAAGTATTACGAAAATATAAAGTCGACCAGATAAATGTAGTAAAGTGTTCTATTTCCCGATTTATATAGAACTTTAGAGAAGACAGTCATTTTCATTAAATTGTTCGGTGGGTTTTTTGTAATAACTATTTCAAGTTCCTTGCAGCAGTTGCGTCATCAAGTCTGTCGGTTTTAAAACTTCATGATATGAAAATTGTTACAATTTAAGACACTTACGTTTTCGTTCCTTGCAGCATTTGCGTCATCAAGTCTATCGGTTTTAAAACTTCATGATATGAAAATTGTTACAATTTAAGACACTTACGTTTTCATTCATTTAATAAATAAAATGTTTTTACCGAAGTTCACAGTTCGTATTTCTGGGTTTGTGAACAAAACTAAACGAGAAATTGTGTGAAACTAAATCGATAATTGTCTAATTTATGAATGTAGTCACAGATTCATACGTATTAAAGCGATATTCTTGCAGAAAGTCTTATGACTGCAAGAGTAACCAAACAAGATATAAATTTGTGGTCGAACCTGTTTATTTTGGATTTAACTAGCGTTGAATCTGCTATATTCCGAACTTTTAACTTGTTTAATGTACAGCAGTCTGTCGTTCCTCTATACCTTAGGTTTAATAGCTGCCTGCAGTTTTATTGCAGATTATTCGTGTAACCTTTTTATTTTGAAACAAATTTATTTTCTATTACATAACTTTGTAACTTTATTTTCGTTTAGAGATAAACAAATACTCAATGAAGAGTGTTCCGGTGAATTTTCCCCTGTTTAAAAATTAGAAATTATTAAGGTGACCCCCTTTAAAGGTATCTATTTAGCAAGAAAACAATTTTAGTCCTTATTTCCAGTAAATATATTTAACATCCTTCAGACAAATAATATATTTACTGAATATATATATATTGCATATAGATAGATAGATTATAAAAGTTTTAGAAACAAAAAGATTTTCGACACAAAAAAACACGATTAATGGAATGTTAAATACAAATATCTGCTTGCGTATCTGTCATAAAACATTTAATCGAGAAAAGATTCTCAATTCTTAATCAAAAATTCATTAGCTTTCGAAACAGTTCCTTTATTAGTATTTTAATTCTTAGACCAACAATTAACAGACTATCGAAATAACAAATTTAAAAAAAAATCAACTATTATTTATACAATAATAGTCTTTTTATATTAGACTACTATTGTTTTAGTGATATATTTAATTCAAATACGACGGGAAAAATACTATAGATTAAGGTGAAAGCAAATCATGGCTACTCGATATGTTACGTATTTTAAAGTAGGGATTTATTTACAATCACTTAAAAAAAAATACATCAATAAACTAATAACTTTTAAAACTTTTGATTTTGCTGTGGTAGTATATATTTAGTAATAATTTTTGTTTAAATGATTTATCAATTATTTAGGACTGTTATTTTTATGGTAATTTAAGGTACACTTGAAATAGTCATATTTTGTCTACTAATGTTTTTGTTTTTTATTTTAGAGGAATGCTGACTCCCACAGAATATAGACAGCGTAAGACCGCTGTGTTTTCACCTTGCTGACAGGAAGGTAATGTGACATCATCCAATTAAGATTCCAGCTATGTAGAGGAAAGGTTTTCTTTAAACAAATACATCTGGAAAGTTTCAAACAACTAACCTCGTCTTAGAGAGTGGAGCGTGAATGTTTCTGCGTAGTAAAATACCAGATATGAAGGCATCTCAGAATATTGATTTTGGAGAAACCCTATGAATTTTTTTCTCAAACAATTCGGAAAATTTATTTTAAAGTGTGTTTGTTTTCATCCCTATATGTATAAACAACACGAGCTGGATATAGCTAACATTTCGTCAAGATGTCATAGCTAAAGGATTAAATTTGTAGGCCATTATTGGTTGCTTGCATCGTGTAATTACTGAGACACTTGAACAACATATTCTGTTATTTGCGCATAAAGCATCATAGGTGATTATATATGTGCCATAAAATTATTAGATTTCCTACTAAAACCCATAAGGTTATGTGTAAAACGATGGTGTAACCTCGTGTACAAGACGCTGATGTTCTTGCCCTTACAACGTTCAAATAATGAAAATGTCTGATAAGTTTATTTATAGTCTTTTAATGTCATTAAAGGGAGATGCATGAATAAGTTCTCGAACTACTCGTGTGTACACGAACTGCCGACTAGCCAGCGACCATTACGAAATTCTTCATTGAATCATGGGCCGAGTCAGTTGTGTGAGGTTATGTTCGGTCTACGAGTTGAAGTTGTAATTGTGTATTAAAGTTCAGTAGATATTTTCTAATTGGTGATAAATTCGAATAGGTAACACACTTCTGACCTGCCGTGAATTTTGGGCCTCGAATGGTCATAATTTTGTTTCACTGAAAACTGCTGTTTTGTTTCTGGATGACAGCCGTAATTCAGTTTCCATAATAGGTTATGACCGCATATGAAAGTAGGTTCATTGTAAATCTTGTTTCAACAATTTCATCAGTTTTCATCGTAGAAATCTATTCTGAAAGATTATCATCTTCAAGTGAAACTGTCGCGTTCCGCTCAAACACCAGTGTAGGTCTACTGATTATAGAATCTGTTTCAAAAATTTGTCGAAGCATTGCGAAACTTTCTGTTGGTAATACGTGTTAAAACTATACTTAATGCAACACTTTTTATTCGCCATCACCAAATTCACCACTGAAAATATACAAAACACAACTCCAGGCCCGTCCAGAGAAATTTCGGGCCCCTGGATAAACATGAGTTAGGGGTCCTTCATTAGTTCCAACATAGGCCTGCACAACCCTGTATTTCGTACGACATTATAAATGAACTATTGTTTCCGTGTTAAAACCAAGTAAGCCTACTGAATTTAATTTGTGTGTGTTTAGTTTTGTTCGAATAAACTGCCGATCGTTTACAACTGAGACATTGAGTTTTCTTTGAACAGATCATTGCATTTAGTGAGTATTACTTTGCCATTAAAAGCTTGAACATATGTACATTGTACTTTTTATACTTTGTTGGTATAATATTTATGTATGCATATTCACATATAGGCTATATAAAGGAATTATTTAACTAAACTTATTAAATAATAACTTGGAGCAACTGTGGTGTAATTTTTAATTCTAAATACATAAAACCTCTTTAACCACAAAAACTCTAACTTATAGTAATTTCCACTGAAGATGATTGCTTTGCAATCGAAATGTATAATCAGGGCGTAAATAAAAGTTTCTGTAGTTTAAGAGGTTTTACTTATTTATTTATAACTAGCTGACCCGGCGAACTTCGTACCGCCAAGTAAATGAATGGCGTGTTAACATTAGCTGAACTTAATTTAGTATTTTATTAACATAATAATAGCTGAACTTATAGTAGTCGAGCGAGAAAAGTGTTAAAATAAAATTTCTTAATTGAATGTTATTTATTGAAGTGCATTCGGATATACAATATTTTTCCTTTTTCTCTCTGATGCGTACACAAATAAATCGGAAGGTTTTCCGACGCGTGAGCAAGCCACATGCAGCTGTTAATGTGAGAAGCAGGGATTATCAAAATTAGGTCCAAATAATGTTAATTTGATGAATGTTTCCTAGCAAAAATTTGGAATGAATTCATTGAAATATCTTAGGATTAGATAAGATAGAAAAACATATTTTATACTACTTTGGTATTTAAAAAATACACGTTGAAAAAAAATGTTATGTCATCGGAAAGCTGTTTTGCTAAAACCTAGCGTCGTTTTATGGATTATTTTTATTTTTTTTTTGTAAAATGAATTTGTTTAGGGGGGGCCGTGACTCTGTGCCACCTGGCTACACGCCCCTGACTTGCTATACCAGAAACCTTCCCAGGAATGTAGGCTACTAAACATTTTCCCAAAGTTTCATGGCCATCGGATCAGTGGTTTAGTAACGCATACATATATACAAACATTCATTTTTATATACATAGAAAAAAAAATAGACCCGTTTAATAGGTTAATATTTTCCCGCTCAAATTAATTGGTTTGAAGGGATCACGTGCCCTTGTGCCCCCTGAGACTTATTATGCCAGAAACCTTCATAGTCAACTTTTTCCCAAATTTACATGGCGATCGGATCAGTGTTTTAGTAACGCATAAGGCTCACACACACACACACACACACACACACACACCCAACACACACCCCCAACACACACACACACGCACACAGACACCCCCCAACACACACACCCAACACGCACACACACACACACACACACACACACACACACACACACACACGCACACAGACAGACAGACAGACACACACACACATTATTTTTATATATAGAAATTAATTTAGAAACGGTAGTATAGATACACAATTTAACATTAGATTTATGGAAGGCTGTACAATGAACCATGCTGAGCCTCTGGAGGGGAGCCCTCTGGATGGATCTCCACCAAACTTCACATGGACCATCCTGGGAATATGTTAAACAATTCCTCCGAATATCATTAACTTCTGTTCAGTGGTTTAGGCGTCCACACACACATACATACATCGGTTTTTGAGCCTCTGGAGCCCCAAGCCTCTGGGGCGGAGCCCTGTGGATGGATCTGCACCAAACGTCACACGAACCACCCTAAGAAAATGTGAAACAATCTCAAAATCTCACTAACCTCTGTTTAGCGGTTTATGCGTCCATAAGATACACACATACATACACATATACATACATACATACATCGGTTTTTGAACCGCCCTAAGCCTCTGGGGCGAAGCCTTGTGTATGGATCTACACCAAACTTCATAGGAACCATACTGGGTATCTGTTAAACAATCTTTCAAATTTCCTTAACTTCGGTCCAGTGATTTATGCATAAGGGCATACATACATACATATATACAAACATTCATTTTTTATACATAGAGATTAAACTTATTAAAAATAAACATTTTATGCAAATCCAAAATGAATATATGAGTTCCTTAGAAATACACATGCAAATGGATGGTTACTAAAACTAGTATGAAGAATTATAAAAATAGTTAATTGAATAAACATCAAAGTCAAAGTATAGTAAACAATATTTATAGGTGACTAAAGATCTAAGTCTTAATAGGTTAACTTGCCAACAAAACAAAAATTTAGCAAAAAAAATTATCATTCACTTTTAATGTTTGCAGCTCTTAGCAAAATCACTAGTAAACACTAGAAATTAATTAATTAGGTTTTTTGGGATTACATGAAAAATATAACAACTAAATTGAAACAACTAAATTCAATCGCTTCTCATTCATGACCCACACTCCAACAAAAGTTGCAGGTTTTGCAGTCTCCTGTTGTGTTCTCAATAGACAGGTTTTGGCAACGATTGCAGAGATTTTTAGACACTCTATTTTTTATAATTACAGAAATTCCAATATTTTATTTGTCAGGTATAATTTCAGGGCATGAAGTTCTCGTTATGGTTTATTTTTAACAGCTTCAAAATAATAGTTCTGTGAGATGATGATATTGGTTATATCAACTTTGCTCTATCTTAGAATTTGTGAGTTCCGCTAAATGAAGAAGGTACTAGAACCAGGCGGAAGGTGATTTTGGTTATTGTCTGTGTTTAGAACAAAAAGAGTGGCAGTTAGTGTTGCCCTTATTGTCTACCTTCTCTGAGGCAGAATTTTTATGATTTTTGTAAATGCTATGAAGATATATAACATAGCTCGTATATGCAGCTATGGCCAACATGTAGAAGAAATCATCGAGGGCAGAGCTTTTTTTCTCTTACAATGTTGGCATTATGACAACACTGATCAAATGCATCAAGTACTTCTGATTGTAAAAGGTACTTGCCATTTTGAACTAGAGATTCATTGTGCATCGCAGGAAGAAATGTCACAGTTTTCATTTTCTTAGCTGTAGGACACAGCTGTAAGATTGTAACAGGAACAAAGATGATTCAGGTTTCCAATTTTGAAATTTCTGATATTAAAGTCAACTGGGAGTTAATGTTAACAGATACAGCTACTAATTTGTTTACCTTCATTATAAGTTGATATTTCTCTAGAAGACATTATTTGCTAAGTGGACGCTTATGAATAAGTTGTCCGCTGTGTCCTAGTATGAGTACACAAAATTACGTTATTAACTAGTCAACGTTCCTGAGGCATGGTGATTTTCAGGAAACAATATGGCACTCATCAACGCTTGTCGCAGTAAAGATCACACACTTACTACCATCAATCTTGCATTCTCATGGAATGTGTCACAAGATGGAGGGAGGTTGTGGAGAGTGAGTGGCATAGTAGTGCACGTCCCTGAGAAGCTGCACTACTACTAAATAAGAGTTATAGTTTATAAAAGTTGATTAATTTTAATTTTGTTTTTGCAAATTTTATTTTGACTGAATTTCTAACAGCATTGGTATGATTTGCATAGATTACCAACTACTACATTCCATTCTTATAATTATAGTTACTGAAGAGTTTTTTAAACTAAATAACAGTAAATAGACAATAAGTAATATAGGAAAATAAAAATGAGACCATATAAAAATATGAAAAAGTTATAAAGTAACCAAAAACATTAAAACTTAAAGTAAATACTCTAATATTGATAAGTAGGTTCTGATAACCAAGAGATATAACTCACCCTTTTCCTACTTGAACTAATCAAATTAAAAACGAAACAGGTTTTTGGATATAAATGACTACTTTTAAATCTGGAGAAGCAAGTTTTGTTATTAAGACCTCAGAAGAGTTAAGGATGTTTCAAAATATAGGCCTAATGTAGGCCTTAATATTGCCTCAGTTTCACAATACGACCAATATTTGTTTTCAATTACTTCCTATAAATTATATTATTTCCAATGAAACTTTGAACAATACAAACAAAATATTTTTGGTGGCTAATTGTTGACATTGATTTTTAATTTAAGTGCAGAGTAGAGCACTAATGACCAACATAATTGTCAGACCTTTCGAATAGCACAAGACATCTGAATAGCTATTTAGTTCCATTTAGTTTCTTTAACGCCATGATCAAGACTAAAACCATTAACAAATAACAAATATCCACAATAACAATAACAATTAGAGTTGTTATTGTAGATTATCTGTAATTTATTGTTGTTTTTGGTCTTTTGTATGGTAATAAGGAAACTGTAAAAGGCTGGAATATTGGGGAAAGTATTACATTAAATAAGCTAGTTAATCAGATGTTATCTTTGTTTTTTGTCAGAATCCTAATTATTTATTACTGCATACAAGATGTCAGGTTTATTTCAATATTACACTGTGTTTCACATTAATTCATGGTTAATTGAATAAGTTATAAAGATGTAATATATTATGGCTTGGTAGTGATAGAATATTTCCAAAGAGAGAAATAATGTTGCATAACTGTTGTACTTAATTAAGGAGAGTGACGTAATATGAGCTTGTGTGTTAAAATGTTTTATTATTATTATATATAATACCAACATAATATATGATAATACTATAAATGTGTGATAATAGATATAATGAAATGGACAATATAGATGAAAATAAAATATTTACACTAATTTTGTAAAAGTAGTTCACGCTAATTCTGTGAATATTATATTTGTATACAAACTAAAAATGTTAATTTAATGTGTAAGAAGAATGTCTTTACTAAAATTTGTTTTTCCTTAGACTACTAATACTACACTGATCAATGAAGTATTTACATGTTGATAAAATTAATAAACACTTTACATCATACAAATGTTTTGTTATCGTTTAACTCTTTCATTAAAACCTTTTCGTTACATCTCAAGTGATAAATGATAATTAGTTATGTTATTTATATTCATTGTCAATATTCATTTTAAGAACTATATTTACTACAAAATAATTTTGTTTAAAAAGATATACATAATATTTTAATATTGCCTAGTGCAGTATATAATTTTCTTGTAATTACAATGAATGATTTAATTTATTTATTGTTTTGATATTATTTCTTACAAGGTTTCAAATAATTTCTCAAACAAACTTAAGACTGACTGAGGTTTAAACTTGCACTGTCTTTTGCTCGAGTCTGAGAATGTCCTGATACATCACATAAACCTAAGAAGTGGTGCTACTATCAAAGTATTTATAGCCTGAGGGTGGACAAATAAATGCTATAATCCTCTAATTACATAGACCTACAATTTCTGAATGAAATTATTTAAAATAATTTATTTACTTAAACCGACAATGTATATCTGTGAAACACAAACACACACACACACAGACCGCAAGGTCAGGGCCGCCATATACACAGCTTCATCATGTTGTGATTGTGCCTTTTCACACTACGCAAAACGTCACCAGCACTGCAAACGTGCAGCACCAGCAACAGCTCTGAAAAAGTAGAGCATAACCCAGCCCGGCAGTAACTTCAGTTAGAGTGGAAAGTATGCAATTTTCATTTTGGCTGTACACAAGCTTTACCCTCCACTCGATTAAACTGCTGGGACTAGACGCAACAGCAAAGGCGAAACTAACAGCATGTAGGACTATAGGTAAAATTTTATAAGCTGGCACTTGGGGGCTGCTTTAGGGCAGTACCTCCTAAATAATGGCTGCGGGCCTTGGTGAAAGTTTGAGGGAAGGGTGGAGGTGCTCGTAGGTTATTTTCAAAAACATCGACCCTTGGACTTCCGCTGACTACGGTTGACTTGTTATTACTAAAACCCTTAAACTAGGGTTTTTTTACTAATAGTTTTTAATGTATAGTAAAATTAGTAAAAACTGTTCACGGAAGCGTGCTAACAGTATTGTCTAAGGGTTGGGACGTGTAGGCCGCGATATAACCTTTATAATTATTTCCAAAAAATGTAGCAACTGTAATGAAGAATGTGTTGGGGTTTATTAAAGACTTTTTTTTCTAATGCATACGGTCGTATTTTCTTGTAATCCGAGTTTTCGGTTAATTTGAGCGGGTCTCGGTCCCATCTACCTCGAATTATCAATATTCTACTATATATATATATATATATATATATATATATATATATATATATATATATATATATATATATATATATATAATTCAAACATTGCACACATTCCTCAACATTGGTACAAACAGATAATATACAAACACCGCATAAACCAGCCACAACATATATGCTGTTGGATAAAACAGTCTCAGTCAAGCAATAAATTCAAATACATAATAAAAAATAACAACAATAATAAATCCCAGATCACCAAAACACCGCAGAATCACAATAATCCAACATACCTGAACAGCCAGTCTTGTCCATGAAGTGAAGCATTGGATAATCCTCTGACTAAGCAAGTAAGTAGATTTTTGTAAAGTAAATAGATAACTAAGTGCTTATCCAGAAACCTCAAGATGTTCAACCTAACAATTGCAATTTTCAATAACACTATTGTTCATTGTTTTAAAAAAACACTATTTCAGCTTTGTTCCTGCAAGAAATTTAATTAGTTGTTTGCTTTTTAAAAAAATTTTTATAATAAAAATCTGTTACTGTATCGTCAGAACTCTATTGAATAAAAATAATGTTTTTAATACTGATTAGTGAAATATTGTAGGCCTAGCAAGGACACATACCAGTGGTGAAGCTACGTATAACATCTTGGGGAGTCTAAAATTTTCAAGCCTACCTTTAGTTTTTTTTTACAAGTTAGTCTGTGCAACACCTTTCTGTCTATAAATGGATCAATGAAGCGATCCATGAAGTTCTGGTTATTTGACAGTTTGTACAACAGAATAACTCTACTGCAAGTGTAAAGTTATAAGATATACATTCTGCCAGTTCATTCCAACTTTTGCCTTTTAGATGTCATAGAAACCTGTTAATATAACCTCTTGTGAACATTATAACCAATACAATACCTATATATATATATATATATATATATATATATATATATATATATATATATATATATATATATATATATATATATATATATATACATATATAATACATTTTCTTGTTTAATAATTAAAACAACATAGGTTATTGAAATACAAGAATTTTTAATAATTTATATCCGAAGCTTTTTGTTGGTAAACAGTACCAACATCATCAGGAATGAAAATTACAATAATGTCATAAATAAATTACAATAATATTAATAAATATTCTTGTATTTGAATAACCTATGTTGTTTTAAAATATATATATATAGTCCAGACTAAATATGTAAAATGTAAAATATGTAAGTAAAATATGTATAATGATTCACCCCCCTGAACTGAGGCCAATTTACAATTGTAAAGTTCTGGTATTCTGAATATAGAAAATTCTATGAACATGTTTTAGTACACTGGTGTCACCTCCAATCCATTCACTATTACTTTCATAACACACAAAAATAACAATAAAACACACAGTCTGTCATAATTGCTATAAGCCCTGGATTATCCTTATACCAATGTGACAGGAAAAATCTTATACCTTTTGGACAATTTTGAATATTGGCTGAGGTTGTTTGTATTTCAAAGAAGAAAATGGAGTGTGAAGCAAGTACTAAGCAGATTTTTACTTAAACATGGATTTAAAGACTCGACTCATTCGAAAAACAAAACAAATACCTCAAACAATTTAATACAAAACATAAATTTACCCAAGCCCTCTAGACTTCAAAATGTGTTGCCCAAGCCTGCTGTACCCAACCAGCTACTGCTTGCTTGACATTGTCACATTCTTGTAGTAATCGGAAAAAGCCCTATTCACTAGGCAGGAATTAAGAGTTTGGTGTTCATTGGTCTCAGTAATGTGGTCTGGGTATTAAATAGCTACCTTTCAACTTTATATAAGAATTTGCATGCCTTATGAATACATACTAACCAACACCTTTTGTAAATATATTTAAAAAATAACCAACTTCATACACAAAACCTCAAAAAATATTCAAAACAAGTACAACAAGTTCATAATCATTCAGTAGTGTAGAAATCAAATTCCCAAATCCAAAGTTTCATTTATATCTATTATGCTATGAAAAATTTTAAACACGATAAAGATAATCTGATTTTAGGAGACAGATATAAAGTTACTCATTTTAAGAAAGAGTATAAATTATTTAACACACTGAAAAACTCTTATTTTATATTGAATCAAAATAAAGAAATATTTGTATAATCTAAACTTCATAAGGTTTTTTTTAATTAATGAAGGATCTTACTTTCCATACTAAAAGGCAAATACAGTGTAAATTTTGTCACTTTAATTAATTTTAAAAATACACATCAAACATTTCTCATGCATTGAACAAATAGTGTGTTAGAAGCAAGGACTGATCTTCAGTTTCATATGGTAACAAAATAGTTTTATTTTGGTTTAAGATAACTTAACTCTACCTTAGAATCAAATAAATATTAAATTAAGATTAAAAAACACTAATTAATTGATGTAATCTAGTCGGAACCTCTAATTTAAGATACTGTACTGAATTAGAGAGTCTAATAGACAAAATATAATTATTTAAAAAAGGAAAGTATAAAATAAACTTCTTCATTGTACTGAAAGAGGAAGCTTAATTGAGTTTAATTAGATGTGTAGGTAGAGAGGAAGACATACGAAGTTTATGATTTCTAAGCACCATTACAGTATTTGTTCTGCAGGAAGAGGGAAAGATATATCGTTTCTAACTTGTGCTCAGTTAATGTTACTGCTGTTACTAAAGTGTTGAAGTTAATTATGTTACATGGAATATATATTTCAAGTTCTTTTCCTTGGTGTATATTAAGAATGCAGTATAATTATTTTAATTTAAAATTGATTTGTTTTAGTTTGCATCATTAATATTTTAAATAACCAAAACTGATGCTTATATATTTTTCTCTGCAATTTTAATTGTATAAAATATTGTTTATTCAGAACTAAATGCTAGTTAAATTGAATATATACAAAGTTATTTAGTTACTATAACTTTAAATATGAAGATGACCTTTTCAGGATATTACAGTTAAAGTCTTCTTAATCTAACAATTATATTTTGGAAAGAATATTTTTCTATCTTTTTTTTTTAAGTATGTCTAAACAAATAAAACAATAAATTTAAAAAAAATATGGTTAGACAACTATTTTACTAATATTTTCAAATATTATGCAACTTTTGTTTAAGCAATAAAAAACTCAAACCTAAAATTAAAAAATTAACTTGTAAACTTTTGACTAAAATATCCTTAATTATAACTTTGTTAATTGCAATTGGGAAGACTGGAGTTGAGCATAATCATTGAAAAAGAAAATGGTTATAGCAATGATTAAAATATTGCTTGTAGTAATCATCTTAAATTCACTGATTAAGTAATTATCAGATAACTGAGTCAAAACTTTTAACTTACTTGCTGATGGGTTTGCTTTGTCACTAACTTGCTGACACAGTTTGTAGCAGGTTGGCTTCATAAATGAAACGATTGTTTCGAAACACTGCAGAAATAAGTATTAAAGTTTTCACTCAGCTATACAATAGTTGTGATAAAAAAATGCTTTTTAAAGATTTTGCAGAATTTGTACAAAATGTTAGTACTATTTATAAAATTTAAAATCATTTAACAGTTTAGAACTCAACTACCAAAAATCTAATTTATACCATGATTGCGAGTATGGCATTACATTTTCTCCTTGTTAAAATTTTTGTAATCAAATTAGGCGAAATAAATGTTCTTGTACATTTATTTGTTACAAAACTATTAAAATTTTGTTGAAGGTGAGGTTTCACTGCATAATTTTCTAAAGCAACAGTTTTAGTTTGGATTTTGTGTGAACGTCAGAAAGATTTGCATGATTATTATAAAAATACCAGTCACACTCTAAATATGCATTGAATTTTAAAATAAAACTTGGTACACACAATTAATGAAAAAATATGTTGAAATAATATATATATATATATATATATATATATATATATATATATAAGATGTAAATAAATACAATTTTGTAGACTCAGATAATAATTAAAATTGTTTTGTTTCCGTAATTAAAAGAAAAAACTACAATTTTAATAGTGTTCATGAAAATCAGGGTACTACAAACTTTCAACTTGAAATATTTGCTGAATACCATGGACAACGAAATTGAATAGAGATAAACTGGTTAAAAATATTATCATTGTTTGAGAAATAATTTCTTAAATCATATAAATAATCCTTTCTAATACAAAAAGAATATAAGAAAGAGGCATACACTGAAAGTTTCTTAAATAATGTAAGCTCCTTTAGGTAGTTTTACAGCTAGGTTACTTGATTTTGGAGCACTTTAATTTTAAAAAAATGTTTAGAGCTATTTATAGTAATTATTATTTAGTCAATGTTTCCTTTAATTCAAAAGTAATTTTTAATATAAAAATTTGTTATTCATAAAAAAACATTGCACATACCTAAACTTTATTTAAATATAAAGTTTCATTTACGTGTAGTATACTATGAAGATTTTTAAACAGGATAAAGAGAATCTGATTTTGGAAGATAGATAGTTATTTATTTTAAGACAAAGTATTAAATGTTTAACAAACTGTTAAAATTTATGTTATTAACAAAATATTCAATAACAGTTTTATGTTATTTTAATTCAAAATCAAGAAATACAATTTGTCTAAATCTAAACTTCATATAATTGTAGCAAAATAAGGACATTTGCAGATTAAAGAACTAATACTTCACACATATACAAACTGTAATTTAATTAATATTTTTTATTCTAAAAAAAACATGTCCGTTCCATAATAATTGTTTGGATATATCTTAAAATATTTTCTTGTAAGAACACATAGGATAGTAGGCTAATTATTAGAAATAAAAGAGTTTTAAAGTAACACAATTTTAATGAACATTGATACTTTAAAATCAATTAATAGATGTCAATTAACAGTTGATGTCAAACAATTAATCATTCTTGGTTACAGTATCTTTCTCTTTTCTGGTAAGTTGTAATTCAAATAAGATAATAAAGCTTAATTCAGTTCCATAAAGGTTGTGCACATTTTTATAGTCTCATCATGCATTACTATATTCAGAGTTGAGTGCTTTCTATTATTATAGATTTCACATTCTACAACCTTATAACTAGCTAAAACTAAATTAAATTTTATGTGTATTTTGTTCCTATGTTGAATGTTTGTTCCAGATATGGTAAAATTTAAAACAATGAATATTTTAGTCTTGACAGTTTTAAGTCAATTTTTTGTTTGGGAAATTGAGGCATTACTATTATACAAGGCTAAATTTTTTGGTAAACATAAAGTTGTTGGAGAAGGATTGTCTCTTTATGCTGTTAATGTCGATCAATGTCTAGCCCTATGTAACAAGGACAGTGAGTGTGATAGCATAAACTATTCCAGTACATTACATAAATGTCGTTTATTTGCAAGATGTGGACTTTTCAAAGAAGTTTATAATCAGACCAAGTACAAATACTTTAGTAAAAGACCTCGTGGTAAGTATTGAAATATTTTCAAATATTTATTTATTTGCTATAATAGCTATAAGAACAATATATTCAACTAATGTTATATTCCCTTGCTTAAAATCAAGATTTTATTCTAGTTTAGTAAACTTTTTAATTCAGTTTTAAGTATTTGTTTAAAATCTATATCCCTTTATATTTATAAGTATATTTGAAAATATTTTAATAGTCAATATGGAATGTAAACAAGTGAATGTTATTATGATATAACAAAACATGTTCAAATGTCTTTGTTATATTTTGTAAAGCCAATGTAACAAAAGAAATATGGACAATGAGATATAGGAATGTGAGTTCCTACACATGAGAAAAGGATACCCTTTTGAATCTTATCTCATACCCATCCCATGTTGGAAACAACTCCATTTAATCCCTGGAGCTCATTCTTCAGTGACTGTACTTGGAACACAAAATCCTATTAGACCTGTCAGGAAAGAGAGATTATTCAGTACATATATGTACTGTACATATACAGTGTATGTATATATATATATATATATATATATATATATATATATATATATATATATATATATGCTGATACGTATTCCTTTACGGATGGAAAAATATGATGAATAGTTACTATCTGGAGTATATCTGTTCATTTTGCAGTCCATAAATTCGCATTTCCGATGTTTCGTTAGAATCTCATCCAGCATAGACGAGAGCTGAGTCGTATATGCTGGATGAGATTCTAGCGAAACATCAGAACTGCGAATTTATGGACTGCAAAATGAACGGATGTACTCCAGATAGTAACTGTTCATCATATATATATACCTCAAATATTGTGTAATTATTGAGATATACTCCTTTAACTCAACAAATATGCAATATACCCTAGCGGATACTTGACAATCCACATAAGAGATAGAGAGTGCAACAAACAAAATATGGAAAACCAGGGACTCTACAAATGGAAAATCCTTCTCCCTTGTAACTTTTACCATCCAGTGCTTTCAATCAAAATCCATGACAATTTGATGTTTGTTCTGCATGTATACTTTAAGTAAATTATTTAGATAGAAATGTTTTAAAATTTGCATATTTTTTATCATTTTATAAAAAAGTTTAAAGAACTGAAAACATGAAAAATGGAATGTTAGCACTAGGATATTACTGTATAAATTTTATCTGATACGTTAATCATTATTAATTTTGCTACTTTTTTGAAACTTTAGCTGAAGTAAGAAATCTCCTTATTTAAAAATTAATTTATAGATAAAGAATTAAAATAAATAAACAAAATTATTAAGATAAGATTTATAAACAACGTTATATCTACATATCTATCTATATATCTATCTATCTATCTATATATATATTGAAATCTTGTTTTGAAACAACATCTCAGAAACACATAAAGTCCCAACAGACAAATATAATAAAACACAGTTAAAGACATAATTAATTCAACTAAACACGTAATATCTAAAACACAGAAAAAATACCTTAAAGCAATAAGACCTACGGCACCTACCCTTCAACCTTCAAGCACTTCCTAAACTACATGAACAAGGAACACCAATAAGACTGATAATCAATAGCCAACAATCACCCACACACAAACTAGCGAACCATATGAATAGAACTATTAGAAAATACATAAACTACACACACACACACAAATATAAAAAACACAATAGATCTAGTAAACAAAATAAAGAATTCATCAGAAGACATTGATGAAGATCGGCACATAGCGATCAAAAACGTTCTGTCTCAGTAAGTTTTAATAAATTTACTAAATTTAAAGTTCGGATAGTCATAAACTATTGTTTAAGTGATTAAAAATAAAGAATATTGAAATCTCTTATAACTCAACCTTGGCATCGTTTGACATCACAAACCTATATACCAATAACCCAGTCACAGCAACACTAAACATATTGTGAGACAATATGACACTAAGACTTAACAACACTCCAGAAGAAATCACAAAACAAATCATACATATTCTGAACACCATTACACAACAGAACTACTTCACTCACAACAACAAATATTACACACAGAAACAAGGCCTACCAATGGGTTCACCGATTTGAAGCATTCTCGCAGAAATATTCCTACAACACATAGAAGAGAATAAAATAAAAAATAACAACAGACACACAGATAAGATAATATAATGGCACAGATATGTAGACGACATTATAATACTATACCGAGGAAACATAAGACAATGCCAGTAACCACACATATAAACAAAATACACAAAAATGTCCAGTTCACTGCAGAATTTGAAAACAACAAAACATTGAATTTCTTAGACATCACCATAACAAAAAATCAAAACAAACATGAATTCAACATATACCGCAAACTGAATATGACACACACTGATACACAACACATCAAACCCCCCCATACAACATAAACAAGCAGCATTCAAACATTTACTACAAAGACTAAACAAGATACCTATATCTACAAATTAATACACAGAGGAACTAAACACAATCAAATATTTAGCTCACAAAAATGCATATGACAATTATTTAACAGACAAACTACACAGAAAAATACTCAACAATAACAGTAACAACAACTAAACAACAACTAAACAACAAAAACACAAACACAAACAAATTCATCACCCTCTCATACATAAACAAACTCACAAATAAAATAGCACATCAATTTAAAAAAGGTGGATACAATGTAACTTACAGAACAATAAGTAAAAGCCAAACGGCTATCAGACACAGCATTAATAACAATACCAACACATACAATAACCCAGGAGTATACAAACTAAAATGCAACAACTGCAGTAAGTTCTATATTGGGCAAACAGGCAGATCTTTTGCCGAAAGATATAAAGAACACAAAAGTGCACTGCACACGCAAATCACCTCATGGACACTAAACACTCATGCAAAAGTATGGAAAATAACATGAGCATCCTCCACACATGCAACAAAGGTCATACATTAAACACACTAGGACAGTATAAAATATATAGACATAGCAACACACATAAAAATGACATTCTAAATGAACAAACATGACACAGATCACACAAACTCTTTGATCACATCACTTTTAACTTTAAAAAATTGGTACCAAAAAGCACAACTGCAGCAATCCTAGTGCCAAAAATATGAGGCTTACGAAATCGTAAGATAAAAACGTTTCCTCCAAGTGTAAGTTAAGAATTTATCAACTTATAATTATAAACAGAATGTCTGGTCACAAGTAATTTCAAAGTGTAATAAGTATATATATATATTCTTGATATTTTACGTTATCCATTGTTTTTCCGTTGCACTGACTTTATGAAGTTAATATATTACTATTGTAAGTAATTTTATCCACCATTATGGTAATAGTAATATATTAACTTCATATATATATATATATATATATATATATATATATATATATATATATTCAGTCAATGAGTATCACTGAACTCCTCTTAAATGGCTGGACCGATTTTTATGAAATTTTGTGAATGTGGTTAAGTGAAATGGTTTAGATTCACAATTTGGTAGACAGCCCTAAGATCATATTTGAAAATTTTTTAATTCTTTTATAATTTTAATTTAATGAAAATTCTTTTTAGTTCTTCTTTCTGCACATTTTTAAATGTCAATTAACTTTCTACATGAATTTTTACTTTTCTATCCTTTTTCCTGGTTGCTGCATTTATCTCCTTCAAATCCAAAATAAAAAACTTCCCTTTGTAAGAATGACTTTACTTATAAAGTTTCTTGGAATAGGCACTGTATTTATTTTTATATTTGTTTATTTCCAACAACTAAATTTTGGAAAATTTAGAATTTTATACTTTTTAATTTTAAAATTTCCATTGTAACTCTTGAATCCTCAATTTAAGCCATTACAGGGTATGCCAATATATATATATATATATATTCCTGATATTTAATATTATCCATTGTTTTTCCGTTGCACTGTATATATATATATATAGTAACATAATTGTAAAATTACTTTTAAAAATAGTAATTATATAAATAACATGAAATACTTTTCATAAAATATTTTTAAAAAATAATTATATTATTATATATAATAAATTATATTATATTAAATAAATATTTATTTCTAAATATTTTGTTATATTAGGTAATTAAATTATTAATTCTGAATTATATTTTTCATTTCAGTTGTTAATGAAGGCTACATTTATAATACGGACAGTGATTCATGTTTAAAATTAATAAGAGTTAGGATGGACTTTTCTAATGCGGACAAAAATTGTTTAAAAGACAATGCAAAACTAGTAACACTGAATAGCCCTGGTATTAATAATTACGCCACTACTTTGCTTCTAGCTTCAGGAGAACAATATGCTTGGATAGGTCTACGAGATATTAAAGTGGAAGGGAATCCAGTTCATAGTGATGGTAAATATGTCCTAATAATTCAAAATATTATTAAAATGTAATAAACAATTTTTAAACCTTTTGAAAGTTATTAATAAGATAATTTTAAAATAATTAGTTTAATTATAAGTAATTATTTTATAACTGAGTGAATATAAAATTAAGCGTCAGCAATTAAGTTCAAAACTATTAACTCAATTATGCAATAATTACTAATAATTTATCAGTGAATTCAGAATTATTGTTTACTTTTTACCAAACAATAATTAGATTAGTATCATAAGTACAGTATTAAGTGTATAATAGTCTTATAACTACTGGTATAAGTTGATGTCTAGCCTGTTACAATACAAGCCTGAACAAAAACAATACAAATCACACATACTCTTTGATACTATCGAAAACCTACCTTTAAAACCGTCACCGCTTGACCCAACATCTCCAAGCAGAAGACACTGATGAAAATCGGCACATAGCGATCAAAAACGTTCTGTCTCAGTAAGTTTTAATAAATTTACTAAATCCAAAGTTCGGATAGTCATAAACTATTGTTTAAGTGATTAATATATTTAAATTAAGAATTGTAATTTTGTCAATCTAACAGACAGTAATTCCAGGTTTTCTGTGATTACATACTGCCTCTATGTAAATCTGACAAATATTGCATGTCCAAATTCATCTAACCGTTTTCCTTTGTCAAGATTACACAACTTATTGAAATAAATATCACTGAGTTCATAGAAAGAAGTAAAAATAGTTCGAAGGAATTGCTTCCAGTAAAACAATTTTGAGACCCTTCATTTAATTTCATTTCATCATTTAACTTAGGTGCTTTTTGCACAAAAATCACTAAAAACTTGATAGTTTAACAAACACATACCTACCACTACTACAATTATGTACAAACATTTTATATAAAAAAACTAATCGAAAACACATTTATTGTAATATTATTACCTCTCTTGAATTGTAATAGTATTGAAATGTAACAGGAATAGAGTATTACTAGCAAGAAAACACAAGCAATGATTATTAATAAGAGATAACTTATTTTATTGTCCTGAAAATGTTATAGACATTTTATTAAATTTGTATTTTTCAATTTTAATAGTTTTTTTTACTTTATTTTATATACTGTTATGTTATTTCTGACGCTTTAATTTTAGTTGTTTATAACTAACAATGCCCTTGAGAACTAAAAGAACATAAAAACAACCTACTTATTTCTTAGGAAGCAATGTTAGAGATACTGGATTCTTTCCATGGGACGCACAACACTACAGAGCTGATCCAACTCGCAACTGCTGGGCTCTCTCAGATACAGGGCAATGGGCACAATTTTCTTGTAAAAGTAGAAACCTTTATAGTATTTGCCAAATATCTTCATATCAACAATTATAATTTTTTTTTAGTTTTACACATTTAATAAAAGTAATTAAAAAAAATGTCTACACTAATTATAAATTTAAGAATGCTTTGAAGAAATTTTAATTTTGTAAAGGTTAATGAGTTTAAAAAATTATCATCAATTTTTAAAATTATATTGTATAATTTAAAAAAATGTCATTGGTAATCGTGAAATCGCACATTCTCTAACTTATATATATTAATTTGCTAATTCATTTAAAACAATTTGGAAAGGAAACTGGCAAAATGTCAAATGAACAGTTTATGAGAATTACATTAGTGTTTAAGTTTCAACTCTGGTACAAAAGAAACAAACTGTATTTTTATCAATCCCTTCTATTAATTCACATTCTCTTATATATATATATATATATATATATATATATATATATATAAATATAAAATACGTTTTCTTGTTTAATAATTTAAAACAACACAGGTTATTCAAATACAAGAATATTTATTATTTTATATCCAAAGCTTTTCGTTGGCAAACAGTACCAACATCATCAGGAATGAAAATTACAATAATGTAAGCTATAGGCCTAAAACATATGTTTATTTAGAAATAGAATTGTTGTTAAATTTATACAAATTGCTAATTTTATTTTGTTGCTGTAACATTATAGACATTGAATATAGTATCAAATTTAGAATGTATTTGTATTTGTTCTTTTATTAATTTTTTATTATTATTGTGTTTATATATTTCGAATGCTTCATATATATTCATTCTTAATCCCTTATTAATTTCTTTTATAAGTCTCATATTTTCTATATTTGGAAATTGGTGCTTATTATTAATACAATGATTTGCAAAATTTGATTTATATATTTCTGGATTAATGTAGGCATTTAAATGTTCTTTATATCTTTCTTTTAATTTTTTCTTTGTTTGACCTATATAAACAATTAATATGCATGAAAAAGGAGGTGTTTATAAATTAGAATGCAAAGATTGTAATAAAGCTTATATAGGTCAAACAAAGAAAAAATTAAAAGAAAGATATAAAGAACATTTAAATGCCTACATTAATCCAGAAATATATAAATCAAATTTTGCAAATCATTGTATTAATAATAAGCACCAATTTCCAAATATAGAAAATATGAGACTTATAAAAGAAATTAATAAGGGATTAAGAATGAATATATATGAAGCATTCGAAATATATAAACACAATAATAATAAAAAATTAATAAAAGAACAAATACAAATACATTCTAAATTTGATACTATATTCAATGTCTATAATGTTACAGCAACAAAATAAAATTAGCAATTTGTATAAATTTAACAACAATTCTATTTCTAAATAAACATATGTTTTAGGCCTATAGCTTACATTATTGTAATTTTCATTCCTGATGATGTTGGTACTGTTTGCCAACGAAAAGCTTTGGATATAAAATAATAAATATTCTTGTATTTGAATAACCTGTGTTGTTTTAAAATATATATATATATATAGGAATTTTTGGTCTAAACACACTATTAAGTTTTTATATTTGTTTATTTCCAAGAGATTGCAGTTTTGGACTATTGCCATTAGGTAAGTCTGTCAATCTCCTATCTAGTCCAAAAATACCTAAATAAGCTTTAAGCTCTACTATAACTAACCTATATATATAAATATAAATATCGCAATATGTATCCTTGTATATTAATAAAGAACTAAGTCAAAATACAAATACAAGAATTATAATTGAATTTACAATTGTACAACTGTTAGCTTTTCGTTGGCTAACAGTACCAACATCATCAGAATATTAAATAATTAATGTTAATTAATTAATAATTAATTAGATGATAAATTCAATTATTTAATATTCCTGATGATGTTGGTACTGTTAGCCAACGAAAAACTTTGAATTGTAAATTCAATTATAATTCTTGTATTTGTATTTTGACTTAGTTCTTTATATATATACATATATATAGTTCAATAAAATCTGTTTTATTCATCCCCTCAGTTCAAATACATTTTTTTAAAACTTGTAGTGGATGATAATTGATGTTGATACAGGTTTTTCAAAAATTAATTTGTAAAATAAATTTAATGAATTAATTTCAGTTGTATATGGGAGGATAACTTTTACAAAAGGGACAAGAATGCAATATAATTATTAGGTCCAATTTGGCTTAAAATGAGTCATAACATATGATTTCATAAAACATCTGATTTTATGTTGTAGATTATGTGATAGAACAGCTGTTTTAATGCATCGGTTGTTACTTTATCTATATTAGTTATAATTATTTAATAAAATGTAACTCAAATAAAATCTTTTGTCATTTGCTTAAGTAGGATTTGATTTTAACACAATTTTGTTTTTATTACTTGTTTATTTTGAAAGAAAATAGACTGAATACAACAGAAATACGACAGGACGTTGACCATGTAACATAAATAAGAAGAAATTTCAAACAAATATTTTTGATAAATATTTGCATCTTGTACTTCAGGTTTTTTGCTGTAACGTCTCTTTATTTCCATTCACAATACAATCATTCGTCCAAACTTAACATCTTTTCCCCTGAATATTATGACTAATAATTTCAAAATTCTATTGAATTCTTCCAACACAGTGTGTTAATTGAACGCAGAGATAAAATCAACAATTAACTATCAAAATTAATTATCGAAAGAATGAGGCAAATAGTGTGCTCAGTTCATGCATTGACTCGACATAGCCACAAATATGCTTGCATAGTTTGATCTGTTAGCACTAATAACATAAATTAAATTGTTCACATCTATTCTTAAGTTAACTTTTACTGTACTCTATTCTTACTGTATTCATGTAGATATGAAGAAATGACATCAGAATCTGCTCATTCATTTAGATAACAAGCTATTGTACCTAATAGGCCGTAATACACAAAATAAAGATCCTTTTTTTAATTCACATGATTATTACAGTTTTGATTTAAAATTTAATTTATATTAAATGTGATTTATGTATTTGTAAAGTATAAAAGTTGTTTGACCAGTGGGTATAAGCCCAAGAAATTATAAATGTGAAAGATAACCTTGCAGTTGCTTTAATTACTTCTAATTGTAAGGTATACTTGAAATCAGTGTTCATGATGGTTGAACATGTTTAATATAATGAAAGTAATGAAAGTATGCGTGTGTGGTCATTTTATTTTGAATACATTTCTATTTTTAAAATAGGAATAATCCTTTCTATTGAATTTATCTATCTATACAAGTATTAAAATTATTATATATATATATATATATATATATATATATATATATATATATATGAAGTTAATATATTACTATGTAAGTAATTTTATCCACCATTAAGTGCAATAATTTTACCTTGAGTGATGAGGCACCTTTCGGTCGTTGACCATTGTCGAATCACTCAGTGTGAGTGATTCGACAATGGTCAACGACCGAAAGGTGCCTCATCACTCAAGGTAAAATTATTGCACTTAATGGTGGATAAAATTACTTACATAGTAATATATTAACTTCATAAAGTCAGTGCAACGGAAAAACAATGGATAATGTTAAATATCAAGAATATATATATATATATATATATATATATATATGTTTCTGGCATAGTACATCTATCCTCCAATAGATGACACATGTGTATACAAAGAAATTGAATTAATTTAGTTTGATTTAGACAATGCTACTACTTTTCTCATTGAGCACTCAAAGCTTAAATTTTGGCCAACTTTACTTTATCTAAAACAAATTTTTATGCAACATTCTAAATTTATATCAAATATTTAACATGTTACAAATTTTCTCTTGTCAACCTGAAAAGAAGGTTTTGTTTCTGAAGAAGTCATTGGAAAGCCTTTGGGTAGGGATTTATACTAATACTAGTAACCAATCAAACCCCTCTATTTTCAAAGTATAAATGGAGGATTTTATTGACCAAGTCTCGACCTGTTTTTCTTTCGCCTTCAGCATAGACATGCAGCTGGGTTGCAATGATAGTCAGATGGCTTATTAAAATTTATAATAATGTAATATTCAAAGTTAAATAATAAATAAAAAGGCGTTTTGCAAAATTTAAAATGTAGTTTGTGTTTCAGTTTTAAAAATTTAATTATGTTAAAAGTGGAAAACCAAGTAATGTTTTGATTCGTTAGTAAGCCAAAGTTTAAGTGTCTGCCAAGGAATGTTTTAAAATTATTATTTTTTAAAAAGTAATTTGATCAAACCAGTAAGTATACAATCAGGTACCAGTATGCATCTAACCAATCATTTTCAAATGAAATAATTTGAAAAAGATTTAAGCCTTTTCTATTCATTTAAATTTCATAGTTCAAGCTCTATAAAGGTTAAAGTTTTAATTTTGATTTAAATTAATTTTTTTTTGAAATTTTATAAGTGAACTTTTAATTTAACCAAATTTTCTTCAGAACCATTTGGATAGACAGAAAAACTGCCAAAGTCAAATCATTAGATACAATTGGTAAGGTAATCAATTGACCAGGTGTTTTCAAAGTGTACCAATAAATTGTATGTGAATAAAAGTTTGGTTTAAATAAACTAAACCTATTACAAAAAACCGGAGGTTTACATCCGGAATAAGGGGTGTGTAGGAAGTATCAAATACTGGTTCAAATCATATTTTGTACAGGTAGTTCCTAGATAGAAAACATTGTCTACTGCCATGCGGGTGGCGTCAATTGTCCTCATGACCCAGTAGATGAAATATGAAATGCTATTAGTGAATTATGTCTACATTAAGGTTTGTTAAATAATGTAAACACTTTTATAAATTTTTGTAAATAAGCTAGTGGTGTAATAATGTTGTGCTTATCTATTTTCTTAAATAACGATAACGGAAATGTTTGTGGAACAGTCTTTGCTTAAACTACAACCCCCCTCCACTTACATGCCACGCCAGGTCCAAGTGCCAGCTATACCATAATTTAATTATATTCAGAAACTTCATAATTCTTTTTAAAAGTATACAGTATGTTTTTGTAGTATTCAAACAGTCTAAATTACCAAATATTTAATAAACTACCTTATTTAATATGTTTGTTTTAAAATCATTTTTAATTCATATTTTTCAGATAATCATTTAATTTTAGACTATTATTTGAATATGATTCGTTTATTGAAAATAAGCAAAAAAAATTGGAACAAGTTCAGAAATTCCATAGCTTTTTATTTCAAGCTTTACAGTGATAAAGTATAAGGAGATATGGAACATACCAAGTTTTCCATTTTTTAATAGTTATAACCATATTCTTACTATAACCTACTTTATAACTTTCATTATATACACACAGGTATTATAATGATGTATGGTTTAAAATTCCCTGATTGTTTACAAACAGGAAAACCCATTTTCTTGTGTGCACTTATCGAATAGTCTACTAAGCAGTAGTTCCTCGATTAAACTTAGCTTGGAGTCCTAAATTCAGGTTTATGTTTTATTATTGGCTGTCTTTTTTGTATTTCAAATTATCAGATTTTTTGATCGATGTGAAATGAATGTAAGTAATGATCTGGGTTCAAACTATGTTTTATTCTTTGTATTTTGAATAAAAATGTGCTTTGAATGACAAACATCCACAGCAATTATTAAAAATTGTCCAAAAGGATGAAAGTCAAGAAAGAACTTTCTATTCCTAATAGTAAAAGGATTATCCATGGCTTGTTGTAAGTGTGACAAACGTAAGTTTTATTGTTACGTATGTGTGTTATTTGGTGATAGTGAATAAAATTGTAGTGGCATCAATGTCCTAAAAAAGTTTCATAGAAGAGCACATAAGTATCAAATTTGAAAAAGATACAATCAGAAGGGTGAATTTTTTGTTTGTTTGTTAGGAGTAGAATAGAGTGTGCTTTATCAGAAGCTCTAAAACCAAATAGGTTAGTAACTCACAATCGACCGAATGTTGTGAGGTTAGTTCAAAATTTATTATCTTGGAAAATAAGAACTTTCTTTCCATGGACATGACAAGGGTATTCCATAAATAGAGGTTGGAGTCAGCAACAGGGTTTTAAGAAGTTTAACTTATATCCAGAACGAAATTATTGAATGTGAACAAAAATGATAAATGAAGAAATTTAGAAAGCTTACTATTTGTGAATATTTACAGACTCAAATGAAGATCAAAATTTGGTACTTTGTTGGTTATAATGTTTACAAAAGGCTTGTTAATTTCTACTACGTCTCAGAAGATTAAAGTGCAAGTGAACTGACAGCTGAAATTGATACTCTTAAGGAAATGGGGTGTAAATGAGAAGTTAATCTGTCAGACTTGTGGCACGGCTTTTGGGATGGCAGATTCTAGAGGAGGCATGCGAAATATCATAAAGCAAGTTTATTCATTTGCAATAGTCATACCAGCTTAACTTGATACTCTTGTATGGATCAAAAATTTCAACGTTAGGGCACGTCTTTACAAATGATTTGACTTCTTTTCATACATATTCCAGCACATAACCTAAAACAACATAAGTCGTGAGAGATAAAAGTTTTTAATTTTTCCAAGTATGCACAACTGTATGGTCCTTCAGAGTATCACTAATAATAGCATTCTATTTCAAGAGCTTAAAAGTCGTTTTTGTGACTGACATTGATAAAGACGAAGAATGGAATTGTTTTCAGTAAATCAGTAACTAGGACTGGTTAAGAGATTAGATGGCCCAAACTTTCTCTTCCTGCTGTGCATTTGCTCAAGGTCCTACAAATAAAATGTATGTCTAATGTGAATATCCGCAAACCTGGAACAATTAATAACCTAAAAAATTGGAGAAATAAAGAAACAGTAAACGAATGTATAGATATTGGCAAAGAGCTCAACATTGTAGTGACAACAGTATCATTTGTAGTGCCAATCCTTCAAACAATAGCATACCAATTAACTGATACTACTGTGATTTAGTTGGAAACACAGTTGCTTGTTGTAATCATCTTCAATTACATATTCACTGCTTCTTATGTGTTCACTAAGTTAAGTATTATTTAACTATAGGTTAGAACAAAAGTTTTCCTACAACTAAATTGAAAGAACTTGTGAAAATATACCCCTTTTTGAAAGTGAACAACTTTAAAAAGTTTTTGAAAGTGAGGTTCATTTACTCTGATGAAGATAAACATCTAATTCTACAAATATGGCTAAAATTTTTGTAGGATAGTGACCCGGATCTGACATGTTGAAGTAAAAGAAGTAGAGTTGCTTTAAAACGTCTTTGAAAATTTCAATGCCAAACAAAATACTCAATAACTTAAGTACAGTTGTGGTAAAAAAAAACTCTATGCTCAATTTGTCAAACAGAGCTTTAAATATCGCGTTATTGGCGCATTTGCAGAAAGAAAGGAATGCCGCTCAAAGTTGTTTATATAAAAATTTAAGATGAGCTTGAAAATTCTTAGACATATAAATTCCAAGTAGTTATAGGTAGCTTCGCCACTGGAATAGCATAGGTATTACATTAGTATTATCAATAAACTACATTGTTCATTTACAGTATGATTTACTCAAGCCTTACAAATGATCCAAGCAATATGAATATAAATTACAGTAGCTGTCATTCTCTACAAATGCGTAAAAAAATCAAAAACAGTTTGGTTTGCCTACAACCAGAGGCAATGCTTTTTTATACACCTAAATAGTACTCTGAAAATAACATTATCTAGCAACAATGTAATTTTTAAAAAAATCACTAAAAATATACTTAGAATGGAAATTATTTTATAATAATATATGCTGTATAATTAATAGCAAAGAAGCTGTTGCCCAGAATTTTTCCTCCATTACACAAAGTCCCACAATATACTCATATTATTATCTTTTGTTTTTACAAAGGCTCTGGGTGATTTGTTATACTTTAGCAGAAAAATGAATATAAATCAGTTAACACAAAAGCTTAATGTCACTGTAAAAGCATGTGTATCCTTAATTCTTGGGATAGATAATGGGAAAAATAGATGCTGTTTTAATAATAAGAGGAAGTGGTCAGATGTAAAAGTGGTGGAAAGTAGTAGGAAGAAGTTAAGAAAAATTCAGCATGAGGGTCAGTTTATGCTCTAATAGTTCCATCAGTGTGTGCCACTCTCGGAGATCCTGGTTAAAACAAAGACAAAACATTTTACATCTTAGATTGGGGTAGCATACTTTAAAAGATCTTTAGATCCTGAATTTAGTCTGGGTAAACAAGTTGAAGCTTTATCACATCAATTTTTGATCAAGTGAGAGGTTTGTGATGTAAAAAAAACCTTCACCAATGATTGGTTGAAGAAAGTATGAGGAAAGACCAACCAATGAGTATAACCAATGGTTGATTACTCTTTCCATGAGGAAAGAGTGGTAATTAGAAGATGAAGTTTTCTATGTCAATGATTCTCTTGCCATACAGAGAATACTAATCGTTAGTTGTAATTCAAAGGAGAAGAGTTTACAGGTAGAATATTGTCCAATAACATTAGTGCAAACAGAGAACATGACAGGCTTAGAGAATAGGAAACTTCTACAGATAAAGATTAGGAAGTTTAAAACCTCTAGCTGAAAACCATGAAACACCTTTCCAAAAACGTTAGCGAGAATTAATCCATAGTTTTATTAGGGTCAAATTAGAAAACGGATTGCAGAACTCAAGGAAAACAATTTCTGTAAGTAAAATGTCCTCTTGCTCTCAGACTCGTAAAGCTTTGCTTCTTACAGCAAACACAAGATTCCTGCAACCAATAGAAAAATGGCATGGGAGTATTTTTGTACTGTTTGGGCCTATCATATCTAATTAAGCAAACTAATTAACTATAGTCAAGTAGAGTTGCAGGATTTTATTGAAGGAGATAAATCATAGTCATAATACCAGGTATCTCAGATGAGATTCTGAAATAGGTGTCACCATGTAAAGGAAGATGAAGATAGTGATATGAGTTTGATCCTAAATCCTGATTGAAGATTCAGATCAGTTTTTTATAGAACAAGATGACCAGACTAGCTGAAGATGGTGTGTAACATCAGGAGAAATAGGATTGGTGCTATGGAAGAGGGAGAGAAAGTAAGATCAACAAACTTTTTTAAATAATGTTCTGTGTGTATCTAACTATTAAATTTTAATTAAAAATGTCTTATGTTTCAATAATTGAATGTACTATAGCTGTTTTAAATTTAACACTATTTATATAAGGATAAAAAACCAAATCCTGTGTATTCAGATAAAAATAAAGGACTATACCTACAAAATTATTTAAGTAAAATAGAGAAAGTAAAAATCAATAATTTTTCAGAATAATTTAAATGAGAAGTCCATATTTGACAATGCAGGAAACAACTGTTTTGTAGACGTTTTTTAGCTCACCTTCAATTTGTTTTAAAAATGTTATTGTAATTTAGTTAAAATTCAGGTAAGACGCCTTAAACCTTTATAAATATATTGTTGTTCCAAATAAATTTTCCTTTTTTATTTATTACTTTCTATGGTCCATATAGTTTAAAATATAGTTTTTGTAATTTACTATAGTTAAAACAGTTTTTTTATGAAAGTATACAGGCGCGAATCCAGCTACTTGCTTTAGGAGGGGCGATCGATGCATTTTATATATATATATATATGAAATATGTGTGTGTGCGCGTGCGCATGCGTGTATGTAAAAACATGTAACAAAAATGCTTAAAATTTGAAAATATTTAATGATTTCAATTTTTATAAGTATTATTTATTTAACAATAGAATCAAATATCAAATAAAAATTAAATTCATACTAAAATTAATAGTTCGTAGCAAAATTACGTATTGAAAATCATATGTTCGAGACTAAGCTTCACTAGCGCTATATGTTGTTAAAACTTTTAAACGTTTACGAGGGTAGACCGAGGGAATGCGTCACATTTTCAAATTAAAAATTAAAATTTTATTTCTTATTTACAATAAAGGACGAATTAACTTAAGTAAATTAAGTTTAAATTCGAGCGTATTTATAAACATAGACTAGTATTTGATAAATAATTCTATTTTTGTAATTATTCAAAGAGCATTACAATGTTACAAAATTATTATTATATTTATTACAGTTAGGATTTTATATTTGAGAATATATAATAACTTAATTATCGAAAAAAGTCCTAATTTAATAATATATATTGTCGATTTTTAATCCAAAGTTCTTGAAGGTTGGGGGGGATCACCCCCTCCCCTTGGATACGTGCCTGGTATATGACAAATAATATTACATACCTTATTCTAGTTCTGTGACAGTGGTCACAGATGTCTGCATACCACCCAGACTGAAGGTGAATTACCACAGACCACCTAATATATATATCTCATCAATTATAACCAAATTCAAAGGTAATTAAATGAAACAATTTTTCAAAAACAAACTATTATTATTAATTAATAAAACATTATAATTAACAATATTACAAACATATAAATTTAATTCTCAGATTGTAGGCTATAGGTTGTACATCATAAAAGAAATGAATATTTCAACAGTAAATTGTTTTTTAATGAAATAAAGAATAAAACATCTATTTAGCCAAAAATAACAATTAAAACTTACCTAATTTTTTCAATATGACTTTTGTGCATTCATTTTTTTGGCAAGCTGAAGAATTCTAACATTTAAAACTTCTTAGGAAGTGTCCATATGTTGTAATGTTATTAAGTGCTAGATTTCTACATTTTAAAATGTATTATAATGTATAACAGTATAGTCTAATAATTATTTTGTTGAAGATAATTCGATAAATATTTGATATTAATCAGTACTAAATCTTGTTCAACAATTGTAATTTTGTTTTTAACTACAGGAAAATAATTAAGGTATACTTTAATACAAATAGTCACTAGACTATCTTGCAGTGCAGTTTCAACCACCGGTTGTGAAACAATGTTCTAGAAAAGGGGTGCTCAACCTTTTTGGAACGGTGGGAAAATTAAAAGTTCATTTTTCTCAAGCCGGCCCGCAGGATTAAAATTTCTCGAGTTCAACAATTGGAATACGCCTTATCTAGTTCTGGTTAACTTTCAAATAATATAGCCTACATTTTAAATTATAATGTAAGCGTACATCCCATTCATACAAAGCCACTTTATAATTTATGATAGCCTACATACCTGTAACAATGTATGCAGATATCAAATTCTCTATCTTGTTAATGCTACGATGTTGCAGCAAGTATTTAAAGTTTACTACAGTTATTCATCATACGACACCAGGATTCAGAACAAAAAACAACTTTTACAGAATAGAAAAAAACATGAAATGATTCTGAAAAGTGTTACTTTAGAGAGAAATTTGACAGCGTTTTTCTTTTGATAATTGTTCAATGTCTATTTTAATGTTTGTAGTTACTATTTTCAAAGTTGATTCCAAGTGAATTTAGATAAATGCGCACGAGCTTTAGATTTGATAGATTCCATTAATGAAACTGCATGCTCACAATTGAAAGTTCTACAGAACAAACACGAAACTTTTAAAAATATTTCTCGCTGATTAACCATTTCTACAGGCAAGTAATTTTTGTAGAAATCTAATAATGGAACTTCACAGAATTTTGACTTTAACTGAATCATATGCTGCAGATCAATAAGTTCAATTCATAACATGATCCATCTGTAATGATTTCGAACACAAATTTTGTCTATAAAGAAGACAGTGAAAAGTTATGAGCTCATTTCCATATAAACTACAGTCTTTATCAAGGTATAACACTATGTTTTTCCCAATCATTGATGGAGCATCATCAGTTGCCACACCGAACAATTTATCCATACGCACTTTCAATTTAAAATCTTCGATTACTTTTAACGTATCATGATAAATATCGAAAACTGTTGTTGTGCCCTTTATAGGGCAAACTTAATAGCTCTTCAGTGATGTTAAAATCTGTACAAAAGTAACAAGCTAGGCTGTATCTGAAATGTCAACAGTTTTGTCCAACGAGATCGAAAACCACTTGAATTGAAGATTCTCTGTTTCAAAGAATTTTCAGATAGGTTGACACATCTTCCACTCTACAATCTATTGTAATTCGGCTTAGGCTAATCTGTGAAACTAATTGGGTTTTGTCCAGAAATAAAATATCAGCTACGGCTATTAAACATTCCCTAACTATTTCTCCATCTGCAAAAGGTTTCAAATGTTTCATTGATATTTTCTGAAATTTCGAAACTTGCTTTAACTACTGATTCCGAATTTTGTACTGCCATTTTCAACAGATTTTGTTGACTCGACAAATTCTTTTTCAAATCGTTTGTCTTTTCTTAGTTGTCCTGTAAAATTACTATATGTTTTTGAATGCTTAGATATGAAAATTGAAAATCTTTCATGACACCAACAGTTTCTTGGCAAATAAGACAAGTTGCCATTAAGATTAAATATTTCCCTAACCACGTCAGTATTGATTGTAAAATGTACATATAAACAAAATATGCTTGTTTATGCCTTTCTCTATTAAATAGCATTACATTTTACTACATTCAAAAGCAACATTTTAGAATGGCCCGCGGGCCACAAAAAACATGTCAGAGGCTGCATGCGGCCCGCGGGTTGTGCACCCCTGATCTAAAATATATGACGCAATGAATTTTCTTTCTGCAAAAAGCACTACAAAAGATATTTTTTTAAAGAAATATATTTTATTGATACATAATATATTGTATGATTATACAATTACAAAAAAGTAGGAGAAATCTGATATGAAAGCCATTTTTGGCATCAGTATGTGAAATCCAGGTAGAGAGTTAATCAACACCATCCAATTCCTAAACATTATTTTATAAAACACCTACAATAATTTGGTTGTGATTGAGGTTTTAATTGGTTTCACAGTATTTGTTGTATTCGGCAATCCCCTCAACTCACGGGAAGGGAGATTTGGACGTTTTAAATGATTTCCTGCACCTCGTTTTTGCTGGCCTTCAATTTTATTACTTTCAACCATAACTTCCACAAAAAAGTTGACACAGATGATTTTTCCAGTGTGTCAGCAATCGTATAGATAATATCTTTGATGTTGAAGGAGTTCATAGTTTGAAATATGTTATGACCTTCTTCGGACTTTTCTAAAATTATGCTCTACTTCTATGATATACTGCGTCTTTAAGTATTCTAACAGAATACCCCCTGATCTATCAGTTAAATAAGTGATGTTACATTTAGTGTTACAATGGACGTGACTGTGCATTATACAACAGCATTAGAGCAACAATTGGGAGATTTTTCTTTAAACTCTTTTTTAACAAATAGAACAAACTCATCAAAAATCAAGATTTGAAAAGATTGTAGTCCATTCAAGCAGATTTTTTATTGCAGTATAAACTGGCAATGAAGATAAATTTATGCTAAGCTTTCTTAAAATTGCCAATAGCTAACAGAGGAAGCTTATATTTCTGCTATTTTCTTGCTTCAAGGAGCAATGGTTAGCATATCTTTTGTAAGTTTGCTCCTGCCATGGTTTCATTTTATTTGATTAGTCAGTGATTTGTTTTCTTTATCTGCTGCGTAGTGTTTGTAGATTTCATATTTTTCTAAGGTTGTTAGGTTTTTACTTTGTTTTAATGTGTGTAGAACATTTAAATTAGTGTGTATGTGTCTTGGGTGCTTTTTAGGTGTTTGGCGTAGCTGGATTTAGGGTTTGTATGTTTTTTTTTGGGTAATGTGTTCTTCGAATCGTGTATAGAATGACCTGCCGGTTTGGCCGATGTAATAGTTGGGACAATCGTTACAAGTTAATTTGTAAATACCTGAGAGTTTGTATTTGTCGGTTTCTTTTTGAAAAGGTTGTATGTGCTGTCTTAAAGTGTTTGTTGTTTTGTAGGATATTTGGTAATGGAGTTTTTTGAATGTGGAGGCTATTTTTTGTGTGTTTTTGTTGTGGTAGGTGAGGGATATGTATTTGTTGTTTTTTGTGTGGTTTGTCTGTGTGGCTGTGTGATGGTGTTTATGTTTAATTTTCCTGAGTATGTTGTCTATGAGTGTGTGTTGGTAACTGTTTTGTTGAGCGATGTATTTTATGGTATTAAGTTCTTCGTCGTAGTCTTTCTGTAACATTGGTATATTGATTAGGCGGTGTAAAATATGATTAAATGCAGCGTGCTTGTGTTGTGTAAGGTGATTAGATGTATTATGTATGACAATATCGGTAGTTGTTGATTTTTTGTATATTTTGAAATTATGTCTGGTTTTGTGTTTGGTGATGGTAAGGTCTAGAAAGTTTATTTTATTGTTTTCTTCTAATTCGAGAGTAAATGTGAGGTTTTGGTGTATGGTATTAATGTAATTATGTAGTCGTTTGATTTGCCGTTTGTTGCCGTTGTAAAATATTAAAATGTCATCTACATATCTATGGTAATAAATTGTTTTATGTGTGTGATTATTGTTCTGTTGAAGCCAACAGCCTTTTCTATTATATGACACAGAACTCGAACAACCCACCCCATTTCACAGTCATAAATCCATTCCCGTTAGAGCCTTTACAACTAACTGATTCTGTCCAGTAGAGGGTTAGCTTCGTAAAAGGAACGAATGTTTTGAAACGCGTCAGCAAGTAAGCAATTACGTATTCACTTAGTTAGGTATTTTTAAAATTAGTTTATAATCAGTGAATTCAAGATGATTACATCAAGCAACTTCATGTAACAAGAGATTTGGTTGATCAATGAGCAGTTACCTATTGATACCTATTTGATATTTTGAGAGATGGGGAAGCCAGATGATTCAGTGGAAGTCGACCTCCCTCTCTGGTAAACAAATTATGTCATCAAAACCACTGTTTGCATGATAGATAGAAAATCTCTGAATTGGGGGCAACAGTAAGGTCAAATTAACCGGATATATAAACCAACTGAGGTTACCGTAATTTTGTAACTGTACAGAAACAATGAAATAACAGAGTTTTCAGTTTATTTAATGTAACAGAGAGGTCATGATTTGCATATGCCTTGAGAAAATAATAAATTAATTTGAAAGAGCAAAATCTATTTTAAAAACCAACGCCTCCAAAATAAAGTTATTGTCATTTAAGTGAATTGAAACTTTTAATAATTTAATATATAGCCATGTGAAATACTACATTTGAAAATAATAATAATGAAAGCAAGATTATAATATATGTATAAATTTATAAAAATACTAGATCAAAGATGCTTAATAAACATAAGTAAATATTAACATAAATACATTTTCTTCTAAAAATATCCAGTTTACAACAATTTAGCCTATCATACTTGGTGTTTTAATTTACCATTTTTTAAGTTTAATTTTAAATGTTTATAAAATATGTCAAAATTGAACCAAGACCCTTTTTAGTCATGAATATACAAATTTCAGTTATTTTGATACCAGTATTTTATACAATTAGAATTAATAATTACAAATTTAATAAATGCATTAACATTATTTGTACATAAGTTATAAACATATTTATATATACGTTAGAATATATTGCATGAAGAGGTTGCTTCTATATTTGAGACAAAGACATTAGGGTATAGTTAGCTATATGTTAATTCCAGCATTCTCTAAATAAGCAAGTCTTCTTTGTCTGAGTTCAACAGGATCAATATCGGCTGGAAGAAAATAGAAAATGTTATAAATTTAGATTGTACTTTGAAAATGAATTTTAAACAAAAAAAATTAAATGTACATTTTAACTGTGAAAATTAATAAATCAATTATTTTTTTTGGAAATTTAAAATCATACTTAACTGATGTATTAAGGTTTTAAATTTACCAATAAAAATCTACAGATATATAGAGGGCTTCAATATTTAGCATTTTTCAAAAATGACTGATATTCTCAAAATTTTTTATAATAAAATAGCTATCTAACTTGATTACATTATACACAATATCAAGAGCACAGTGGTACAATATATTACAATGAAAATATTGGAAAGAACCCCAATAATTTTGTGGTATTGGGGTTCTTTTCAATATTTTCATTGATTACATTAATTACTTTGCATGCATTCTGGCTTCAAAGAAAATTTTAGATTATTTAGAATATGCACTTTATAAAGCTATAACTAAAAATATTTTACTTTTAATAAACTGATTACAGTTTCAGGATATTAAGGTATTTCAGCGGAAAACCTGGTTAACACGAAATAAGTTAAATTCAAGATCAGACAGGAAAATAAGTGAGATGCCAAATAATTATCTGAAATTTCCCATAATAACTCATTAATCACTTTTACTTTTTACCACTCGATTCTCTCTTGTACATATCTGGTCGCACCCAAAATTGGTAGGACTGATTTTTTTACAAGAATTTTATTGACGATATACTTACATCGACTTAGTAATCTTCAAAGTATGCTCCTTGAGCAGCTACATACTTAGTATAACGTTGCTCCCATTCCCCGTACGCCCGCTGGAAATTTTCTTTGGGGATGCCGTTGATGACCGTCGTTGAAGCCTCTTGAACGGCCTTTATCGAGTCAAAACGACGTCCCTTGAGCTGTCTTTTCATCAGGGGGAAGAAGAAGTCCGGTGGTGCCAAATCGGGAGAATAGGGCGGGGCGGCAACCCAGGAGCTGTCTGACGACGAGCACGCTGTGGCAAGGCGTGTTGTCATGATGAAGCACCCAGCAGTTTGCGATGGTCGGTTGGACTCTTTTCACGCGTTCTCGGAGGCAGGTGAGCACTTGCACGTAAAGGTTCGCATTCACAGTCTCCTTAAGGGACAAACTCCTTGTGAACCACTCCATGACGGTCGAAAAATACAATCAACATCGTTATGATTTTTGATTTGCTCATGCGAGCCTTTTTTGGAGGTGGGGAGGCAGAAGTGTGCCATTCTACGGATTGTCTTTTAGTTTCAGGGTCATATTGAAAAACTCATGTTTCATCACCAGTTATCACATTGTCCAAACAATTTTCATCTCGGTGCAAATTGGCTAACACTTCTTCGGAAATGTGCACACGCGTTGCCTGTTGGTCGACACTCAGAATTTTCGGCACCATCTTGCGCATGGCCAAATCCTGTGAAATAATGAGTAGGATGTTGGATGCAGAGAGACCCAACTGGTCTGCAATTTCTTCACTGGTTAAGCGTCAGTCTGTGTTCAGCAGTGTCCTCACTCTGTCCACATTCGTGTCGGTTCTTGCCGTCGACGGCCGTCCGGAGCGATGGTCATCTTCAACGAGCTCCCTACCCTCTTTAAACAACTTGTGCCACTCAAATACTGTGGAACGGCTTAAGGCAGTGTCCCCATAAGCCTGCTTGATCATATCGAGGGTCTCAGTTGCCGTCTTCCCGAGTTTTGCACAAAACTTCACGGAATAACGTTGCTCTAAATTCGGATTCATTTTGTTTTTCGATGCGGACAAAAAACTTGCTTCAATAAAAACGGTGTCCTGACTCAACGACAGCCCTTAGGCGAATAAGGTTGGTGTCAGTCTGTTGCTAAGAGCCCCCTCCACCTTACCCTGCCAGGCAGACCCCCTCCACCGCTCTGTTCCGCCAGAGAAAATCAGTCCTACCACTTTTGGGTGCGACCCTGTATGATCAAAAAATTTAGAATGTTTCTGATACATTTAGTTTTGAACAAATCAGTGGTCTTTCTTCACTGTTCAGTTTTCATCATTATGTAGGTTTTATATATAAATTTATTTGTTAGTTTTAATATTCTTATTTTGTTTTAAAGATAGAACTGGCCAGAATAAATTTCCCATAAAATCATTTATAGTTTTTTAACACTGAACAGAAAAATGTAAAACAGAACAAATGGTATGATTAAATACCATTTGGTAAATTAAATTTAGTAAATGTTTTTAAAAAAAAGATATTATTATTATTTACAAATATTTCCAAACTGTTGGACAATTTCAATTTCTAAAAAAAATATATAATCATCTTTAAAAAAAGAAGTAAATATAACCAATACAAACATGTAAAGAGCAAACCTAAAACTCCTCACAATTAATTTAAGCATTTGTTGTATTGTATCTTAAGTTCTTATATACCAGCTTCATGTTCATACGATTACAGTGTGATGAGTTATGTAGTCATGGCTTCTTTCAGTTCTTAATCACTTTCAAACTTTCCTTTTAACAAGTTCTCAAGTATTGTAAACAGATGAAAATCTAAAATAGTCAAGTCAGGGCTGAAGGGTGGATGGTTGAAAGTTTTCTATCTGAATTGTTGGACAAGTTGTCATGTTCTTTCAGCTGTATGCAACTTGGCATTATCGTAAGAGATAAAAAATTCAGTAGAGAACAAACCTCTCCATCGATTTTGAATTGTCTGCTATAATTTCTTAATCGTAGCACAATATGTATTGGCATTGATAGTGGCTCCACGGGTCATGAAATCATTGAGCAGAAACCTCTCTGATGCTTGAAAATGGTTGCCGAACTAAAAGGTAGATAGTACTATTTTGAAATTTTTAGGGTTTGTTTGGTAAATGAGCATGATGCCACTCCATTTTCCGCAGCTTTACTCTCTGGTGATTCATAACAAATTCAAGCTGCATCATCATCAGTGACAATGACAATAAAGGAAAAATCCCCTTCAACAAAATAGCACTCCATAAACATCCGCCATATGTTTGGTTTAGTGTCCATTAGTAAGGATGCGAGAGACCCATCTCACAAACATTTTCACATAAATAGTCTTCATACCGGCATAATTGTTGAAGATACATTAAGAAAATGTTCAAAGATTGCATCAATTGTAATGCACTGATCTTCCTTATAGATTGGTCAACTGAGCTCAAGAGTTCATCTGATAGCCGCTCAGAACGATTGTCCTCACGTGTGTTCTCCCTCTCTAAATACAAGTTACAACACCAGCCATCCAAACATAAGAGTCATCCATAACTTCGTTTCCATAAGCATTTTTTTAATGACGATGAATTTAACAAAGTCGAACATTTCTTGTATTGAGAAGTTTAATCTTAACTTCACAACTGCGCCATTTTCTATTATCTTAAATATTATAAACACTCACAGAAACAGAGTTACTCTTTTAATTTATGCTTCAAGCAGTACTAACAAGTACTACTTTCCAGATAAAACCATTCCTAAATTTTCAGCTACTTAAGAAAAGGACTAAGCATTCACAGTAATTTAAACCAAAAGAATTCTCGTCTCTATAGACTTGATATTAACCTTTTGCCAAACACCACTGATGACTGGATTTATATAATTGAATACTCGATTTTATTAATTATTACAATAAATAGCATTGAGAAATTGTTACAGAATGAATAATCAAAAACGTGTTCCTTGCTTACTATCATAATCAAAGATTCACAAAAACAAAATTTGAAAAACAATAAAAAAACTGCATTTGATCAACAGATAATTTTTATAAAAATTAAATTGTTACATTAACATTACAATGCAATTAAAAGTAGAAACATTACCAGATGTGCTTTGAAGGACTGAATCTGGTGTTTGCAAACTGAGCCTAAGAGCTTGTCTTAATTGTTCTTCATCATCTGAGTCATCAACTTCTTCATTCAAAGCATCAACTTTAGACAAATCTTCACCTAAACTTAGCCTTAGAGCTTTCTCCAACTCAGAGTCTTCCTCAACATTCTCCTCTTCTGGTGCTAATATAAAAAAAAAAGAATTTATGTAATTGTATTAATTTAATTTTCCAACTGAAGAATTTAATTTAGATTGAATAGTAGTTTGAAAAAGTGATAACACTTTATCATCATTTAATACATTACAAATACACAAATTTACTAAATAATACATTTGGGTAGTTGATATTTTAAAAGTGTGAAATAATTTTTGTGGGTAGCAAATTTTTCCATTTAAATCATGAATATAAATCTTACTCAATGTAATATTGGTTTTAAGCATTAGTAAACACAAATAGTGCTTACAATTCAATAACATAACCTAAACATATCAACACAGACAAAATTATAAAAACCAACATGTCTTAATAAAACAGACACTATGTTTTAAATCAGTATACGAGGTCTGTTCAAAATTATGCGGACTGAGGTCATAAAAAAAATGTACTTTATTTGGAAGTTACACGTCTGGGTCTCCTTCAAAGTACTCTCCTCCCCAACGCACACACTTATCCCAACGGTGTTTCAACTTGTTAAAACAGTCCTGGTACGCTTCTTTTGTGATGGCGTTCAGCTCCTTCGTCGCATTTGCCTTAATCTCCAAAATCGTTTCAAATCTTCTTCCTTTGAGGGGTTTTTTGAGTTTTGGGAATAAGAAAAAGTCACAAGGAGCAAGGTCAGGTGAGTAGGGGGGGGGGTGGTAAAGTAGAGTGATCGAGTGTTTGGCCAAAAACTCACGAGTTCTGAGTGAGCTGGAGCGTTGTCGTGATGGAAAAACCAGTTATCACTTCTCCACAGTTCTGGCTTTTTGCTTCGGACAGTGTCCTTCAGACGTTTCATGTAGGTAATCTGGTTGACTGTAGAGCTTTCAGGGAGGTACTCATAGTGAACCACACCCTTAGAATAAAAAAAAAACTGTCAGCATCACCTTGACATTCGACTGAACTTGGCGAGCTTTTTTTGGTCTTGGGGATGTTTGACTCACCCATTGGGATGATTGGACCTTCGTTTCAATGTTGTAACCATACACCCATGATTCATCCCCGGTTATAATTCTTGACAAAAAGTTCTCATCTTCATTTGAACGATCGAGCAGCTCCCGACAAACCCAGACGCAATTGGCCTTTTGGTTGTCGGTCATCAGGCATGGCAGAAATTTCGCAGCGACGGGGTGCATCTTCAATTTTTCGGTCAAAATCTCGTAACAAGATCCAACTGATATCCCACACTCTTCAGAAAGCTCCCTAATGGTCAGACGTCGATTTTCACGCACCAGGGTGTTGATTTTGTCAACGTGTGGGTCGTCAGTTGACGTTGAAGGACGTCCAGGACGCTCATCATCATCAATCGACTGACAGCCACCCTTGAAACGTTCATGCCACTTGAAACATGCAGTACGCTTCATGGCAACATCGCCGTAGGCCGTGTTAAGCATGGCAAATGTTTCTGTTGCAGATTTCCCTAGTTTTGCACAAAATTTCACAGCAATTCGTTGCTCCTTCAGGCTGTCCATTTTAAAATCCGACAAGCGAAAAAAACACTATTTACTAAACTGCGTGTAACTCATCAACAAATGAAGATATCTGCGACTGAAATACCACGTTTTAATCAGCTGATTTATACGAACCTAGCGACACCAAGCGGATTCTCCTGAAACTAACTTGAGCCGCGTAATTCAAACAGACCTCGTATAGATATTTATACTACTTTAGCTACAAAATATCTTGTTAAAATAGATTTGGCTATAAAATTTAATGTCATTAACTATAACATTGTTGTTATATTAGTAATATATATATATATAATATATATAATATTAGTAAACATACATTGGTTTATAATGCTCTAAACCTCATGATTATTTTAAAAAATTCAAATTGGTCATAATTTTCTACTAAAAAAATACAAAATCTAACACGGAACGCAATATTAAAAAAAAAAAAAACAACATAACAATAAATAACAAACAAAACAACAATAAATCTAACACAATAAAAAATTAAAAGAGAAAAAACTATAAATAACAAAATAACAACAAAAAACAATAAAACAATAAATAAATGATAACAGTAGACTATGTAAAACAATAAAAGGTAACAATTTACCAATAAATAAATCTCAATAAGAAGAACATAACAATAACAAGAACATAAAATAAATTAAATTTAAATAAATAAAATAAACACAGAATTATATATAAAAAAATAAAAAAAAAAAATTATTTTAAATATTAAATTTTAAAAAATATTTTCAAGTGCAAGAAAGCGATGACTCGGTCAATGGCCGAGGCATCATCCCTTAGCACCACCTTTAAACTGCATTTTAAATTATAAAGTGCACGAATATTGCTTACACTAACACAATCTACTAAAATATGTTTAATTGTGAAGATACCACCATAGTATTGGCATATTGGTGGATCTTCACGACGCATCAAATATCCATGAGTTGCAAAAGAGTGGCCAACGCAAAGGTGTGTAACCACCACTTCCTCCCTTCGTTTAGAACGAATTGAAGACCTCCACGGACGGACGGTATCTTTAATTTCCCTCAGCTTATTCTCAATCACGGTATGCCACTCGTCATTCCAAGCCACGAGCATTAAATGTTTTGCAAAACACACATAATCAGATGCCATAACTAGTTGAGTAAGCCTGTGTACAGCACCAAAATGTCCCCAACTAAAGGGTTGACGGAGAAAACATCCTGAAGAGCACTTTTGGAAGCAGAACACAAAAGATAGTGTGAGGATCAAGATCGGATATTAGTTAATGCTTTTAAGATGGCAAAAAGTTCTGCCGTGAAAACACTGCAAGCTGAGGGCAATCCGTACGTGTAGGTACATCCAGATGCATAAAACGCACACCCAACTCCATTGTCCAGTTTAGATCCATCAGTGAAAATAATTTCACTGTGTTGGTGAGACTTATAAATGGATAAAAATTCCTGGTGGTAGACAACAACAGGAGTATCGTGTTTTATATAACTGGACAATGAGAAATCGAAGTGTGGCGTTTTTATTATCCACGGAGGTAGATAGCACATTTGTCGTTCAAACATATTGGGAAGTTGCAACTCAAGGTCATCCAATATTCTTAACGTTCGTATGCCAAATGGAGCGGTCGAACGTTGACGTGTATTGTACACTTGATTTAGCGTGTTATTAAAGACTATTTCATATGCCGGGTGGTTGGGTTTGCTTCGAAGAATAGAAACGTAAGATATTTGTAGCATCTGACGTCATATAGAAAGGGCAGGTTCCCCAGCTTCGATAAGAAGACTAGGGATTGGGCTAGTTCTAAATGCACCAGTAGCCAGTCTAAGTCCAGAGTGGTGGATGGTATCAAGAGTTTTCAGAACTGTAGGTCGTGCAGATGAGTAGACTTGACAACCATAATCTATGCTCGATCTAACGACTGCGTGATAAAACCGAAGCATACTAGTTCTGTCTGCTCCCCAATTCGTACCACTAAGGACTCTTAACATATCCAATTTCTTGCTGCATCTCACCTTCAAATCACGAACATGTGGACTCCATGAGAGTCTTTTAACAAATAAAAGACCCAAAAATCGAACACTATCCGTGGTTTGAAGCTGATCCCATCAAGAAAAAGGATCGGGTCCTGGTGTTGCCTACAACGACTAAATGCTACACATTGGGTCTTCAAAGCAGAGAATTTGAAACCTGTAGTTTTTGACCATTCCTCTAATCTGTATATTGCTAACTGCAAAGATCTTTCCGCAGTTGCCATACTACGAGCAGGCACATATATACAAAAGTCATCCACAAAAAGGGAACAGTGTACCGGAGATCGTATGTTACTGGTGATACTATTTATTGCAACGGCAAATAGCGTGACGCTCAGCACGCTGCCTTGCGGTACACCATTCTCCTGTCTGTAACTATTTGAATTGTGCCTCCAAGACAAACGCAAAAAGATCTGTTCGAAAGAAAGTTAGCGATGAATGCTAGGATATTCCCTTGTATACCCTATGATTTCAGAGTGTTCAGAATTCCTGTTTTCCATGCCATATCATATGCCTTTTCAAGGTCAAAGAAAACTGCAACGAGTGTTTGACGCAAGAGAAAGGCATCTAGAATAGCGGATTCTAACAAAACCAATTGGTCAACTGATGATCGTCCTAGTCTGAAACCTCATTGTTCGTTGCTAAAAGGTTGTTGGTTTCTAGGTACCAGACAAGACGGCAGTTGACCATCTTCTTCAGTAGTTTGCACAAGACGCTTGTAAGTGATATAGGCCTGTAACTACTGGAGTTGGTTTTGTCCTTACCTGGCTTCAAAAGAGGAATTACAGTCGATTCTAACCATGCATCGGGGAAAGAGCACTCCTCGAATAAACGATTGTATACTCGAAGGAGGACAAGTTTCGCCAATGATGGTAGATGTTTTAGCATGGAGTACACAATGGAATAAGGACCTGGTGCAGAATCCTTCGTTGACGCAAGAGCTGACTCCAATTCCCCTATTGAGAAAGGGGTGTTTAAAGTAGAGTCTTCAGATAACCCAACAGTAAACGGTATTGCTTCTTCCTTCAGTTTATACATCTGGAACAATCTATTATAGGCTGTAGTAGCAGAAAAGTTAGAAAATGATGTTCCAAGTACATTAGCAATGTCATCACTGTTTGTGATTAATCTTCCATCTGGTTTCTTCAGCGCAATGGCTGGCAACGGAATGGAAATATCACAAACTGATCTTAGTTTCCTCCACACTGTGGAGGACGAGGTTGTTCGTCTAATTATGCTAGTGTACTGTTCCCAAGAGTTCTTTCTACTTAGCCTAAATATCCTCCGTGCTTTCTCATGGAGTATTTTATATTCCTGAAGGTTTCCATTTGTTGGGTGTCGTTTAAATTTCCTAAGAGCTCTTCGTCGTAAACGGAGGATTTCTGTGCATTCATCGTTTCACCACGGCACAGACGGTCGGCGTGGATGCGCAGAGGTTTTTGGAATGGTCTTTTCAGCGGCATTTAAAATTGCTTACGTAAAATTTTCTATATTTTCATCAATGGGTGTCAGATAATCTATGTGATACAAGGTAATTCGAGTAGGAGTCCCAGTTGGCTTTTCGCAAAATCCAACTAGAATTTCGAGCATAACAGGGTTGGGAGTTGCATAAACTGATCTTAACAGGCACATGGTCGCTTCCATACAAATCATTGAGTACCGACCATGTGCATCTAGTAGCTAATTGAGGGCTGCAAATCGATAGGTCAACAGCTGTCCATCCAAAAGTAGATGCTGCTAAATGAGTAGGAGAACCGTCATTTAGCAGACATAAGTCTAGTTCCGTTCTTACACTCTCAACAAGATCCCCTCGAGAGTTCCTAGTCGGAGATCCCCAAGACGAATGGTGGGCATTAAAATCCCCTACCAATAAGAACCAAGTCGGTAACTGGCTTATCAAATTCACTAAATCACTGTGATGCAGGTTTTCTTGTGGTGGTAAGTAGGCACAACACACAGTGATTTTATACGGGACAGCTGTTTGAACGGCTACTGCTTGTAAAGGAGTTATTAAGTTTAGAGAAACAGCATCGATACAGTCACGGGCTAGGATGGCTACGCCACCTCTAGCTCGATCTTTTGTAACGAAGTCCGATCTAAAAACTGAATACTTCCTTAAATAGAAATTATGTGATTCGTGGAGATGTGTCTCCTGTAGACATACAAACATTGGATACACATCTCGCACGAGTACTTTAAGTTCTTCTATGTGACTCCTAACACCGTTGACGTTCCATTGTATCACTGACTTGTTAATTGTTGACATTTATTAACTCAGCAATGGATTGATCTGACACCCATTGAAGCTCTCTCTTTTCTTGTTTGGGACGTTTTTAGACGTCCCAGGCTTACATTTTTCAGATTCCATATTCACCCGTTCAGGGATGGAATCTGAGGAAGATTTGGGTTTAGGAGGAGTGGTTTTCACATTCCCTCCTTTGTTAGCATTTTTTCTAATACCCGGTAACGACGGTTGCGATGTGGTTTGACGTAACACTGGTCTACGTGGTTTGTTTTTTTCCAACATCTTCTGCACAGAAGCTTTATTAGCCGTTGACAATGCTTTTTGCACAGAAACACAAGGCTCACTTAATGATTTATTTCGTGCTCCAATCCCCCCAGTGGAAGGGATTGGTACAAGAGGTAAATTAATATCCGTCGCTGCAGGTTGTACTAAATTCAAAGTAGGACCATTCGTGACTAAGGACAAGAGCCGAGAAACTTGTTCAGTTAGAACTTCAATTTTTTTTGACAGCTCGGCACAGTTGTTACAGGACGATTTGGAAGCGGTCAGAGTAGCGGCATAAGTCTTACCATCTGTCTTTGGCTGAGTAGATCTATACATTTTTTTGGCGTCTGGAAACGACAGTTTGTCTTTCGCCATGATGCCTAGGATAGCTTTTTCTTCTTTAAAAGAAGGACAGTAGTAGGATCGCGCTGGGTGGTCTCCACCACAGTTGGCACATTTCGGAGAGTTAACACATTCCTTATCATCATGGCCTTCAACGCTACATATACCGCATATGTTCTGCTTCGAACAGGTAGAGCTGATATGCCCAAAACGCTGACACTTAAAGCAGCGCCTAGGGTTGGCCACGTATGGTCTCACTGAGATCCTTTGGTAACCTGCATGCAAGTATTCGGGTATTTCCGGCTTTCCAAAGGTTACGATAAAAGACGCTGTTGCTACTTTTTCTCCTTTGTCCATTTTCATTATAGGGATAATGTCCGTAACTAACTGAGAAGACAGTTTCATCGATTGGAAGGTACATTAAATCCCTACATGTGATGACCCCCTTTGAGTAATTAAAGGATCTGTGGGGAGCCACAGATACCATGACCTGGTCAAAGAAGGAGGTCATTTTTGATAGAGAACGGGTTTGTCTGTCGGTGGAAGTCGCAACTAACAGTGTTCCGTTTCTAAGTTTCTTAATAGAGGCTACTGGGCCTCCAGTACAAGCAGTAATAGCCTTGTTAATCAGGAAAGGAGAAACTTTGGAAAGATTTTTTCCCTTCTTCAGCACTAGAAACAACTAAATACTTTGCTGATGGCAATGTCTGTGACGTTGCCACCATCAACTTTTTACTCAAATCCTTGTTAATATGATCGTCAGGAGAATCTTGGCGTGTTCTCTTCAAACTAGTCATATTTGACGGGGTTTTTTAATCCATAAATTTTGTAAGCCAGCCATCGTGTCAAGCGTTATGGGCGAGACTATAGGAACGGGTATACCCTTGGATCACAATAAGATCATTTCCAATCCTCAGAACTCTGAGGCCTATAGCTTTTCTCCTTAGCTCGACTGGATGGGCATCAGTTGAGAACTCGTAATACTGTGCACAGGCTCCGACACCCATGCACCGCGGACACTCCCTGACCAAGGACCGAAGCGGCTGGTAGACCAGAAACCGCGCTTACGTCTTCGGCAGAGCAAGCTCACATTAGCGTCCCAGACCAGAGTTTGTCACGCTCTGGACTTTTCAGCACTCCCAACTCGCAACGGTTCTGACCAGTCAAAATTCCCTAAGAGAAGATGTAAGTGTTAAAATGTGTATAGATTGTGTTGGTGTGTGTATGCTTTGTGAGTGGTGTAGTGTTAGGCTAGGGTACCACGAGGGACGCCAAACCTCTCGTAGGTGCGGCTAGTCGCACCCCTGCGGGTACTAATTGCAGTATTTTAATGACTGAAAAAATACAACATTTTTCTAACAACATTTCTATACAAATTAATATGTAATAAACTTACGTGGCATTGCATGTGACAACAGGATACTATCCAACTTTTGAGACCATAAATTACATAACCCTGTGTTGTAAATAAAAATTATATAATGATACATGAGTAAAATTTTGTACTTTTTTGACAAATATATTCTCATAAATAAATGAACTTTAAAAGCAACATATAATTAATAAGTTATTGCCACCGAAATTGTCATTATTTATGTAGAAAATATTAAAAAACTGTACTTTATAAGTTTAACCAGTGCCAACTTGATTAAATGTTTATTCGTTTAAATAAAACCCTAAAAGCCAAATGATTAACTTGTGAAAGACTGATTTAATTTTTGTAAAATATCTTAACTAGATACTTATAGTTATATTTTAACATAGGTAAATAGTAATATGTTATAACATAGTTATACTGTAGTGTTTATAGTGGATTGTTTTATTAAGAAACTCTAGGCTTACACAAAACTACACAAAACAACATAGTGCTTGTCAATTAAAAAACAAGGTAGTTGAATGGCACTTGTACTAGGTAAATCCTTCTTTATAATAAAACCTATTCTAACCTTATACATTGTAGTTATATTGTAAAATAGCTATATTTTATTGTAGTATAAAATAGCTTCCAAGCCAATATAAAATATTTATGTTTACCAACACTTGAAACCATTTGCTTCGTGTTTGGAATTTTTGAATAACATACTAGAAGCAAATTGGAGAAGATCTGTATATTGTCAAGTATTACCAAAATTAGTAAATGAATTACTGTAAATACATGGAAATTTCATAAGATTTTAATACAAAAACTGAAATATGAAAATTCAATATTTTTTATATGTAATTTCAAAATCCTTCTGAAATTTACAGAAATCTAATAAACCACCTTTATTAAACATCACTTTTTACTCTACCTAATTCTAAAGTTTTGAAATTTGGAATCTGTCAGATTAAAAAATTTTTCTAATAGCCAAACCTATATCTGAAAAAACATCTATGGTTTGGCCTATGTATTACACTGGATAAAACTTTCCTTAAAACTAGTAAATATATGTTATGTTCTTAAGTGAAATTATATCTTGTTGATTTGATGTGTGAGAAATATTGGTAATTTCTGCCAATTACTACGATGTAATTTCATTTTCAGTTGTGGAGTAGTAACCGATTTAATATGCCATTTATTAGACTTAGTACATAACAGTAGAGCCAGTTGTAACATTTGAACAAATTGAATTTGAAAAAAGAAATACAAACTAAAAATGATATTTACTTGCACTCTGTCCAAGGCTAAGCCTAAGAGCTCGTTGCAAATCAGTATCCTCTTCTTGTTCAACTGCCTTTGGTACAACAATTGGTTTAATTCGAATAGTTGGAACTGGAGGTTTGAGACGAAATAACCTATCAGCTGTGGATTCAGGTAAATCTCCACACACTACAAATATCGAATATCCTAGAAAAGAAAAGTATGACATGTATACAAAACCAGACTTACATATAAATCAATGAATATGTTTTTAAACAATTACCATTTAAAATGGTAAAAATGGTTTTAAACCGGTTAAATTTAGAGATTGTTTTTTTAAATAAAAATTTTAAACAGTAAAAAACAAAGTAAAAATATGTTTAGATTCTACTGACATATTTCAAAAATTTAATCAACAGTTTTATTTTTTTTAATATGTTAAAAAATAACTTTAATTCACTAATGGGGATCACAGTTTGTTGTATTTTTTCTGTACTGGTAGTGTTTAATATTCTTACTCAGCAAATTAAATTTGCAAAAAAAAGAAACAATTTAAGGCTGATGGAATTGTGACAGTTTATCTGGTTAGAATTTGGAGGAAATAAGAGAAGATAATAAGATGTATAATTATTAAAATTTTACTAAAATTTTTAAAAAACTATACATTTAAAAAATGAAATTATTTTATAATGGATATAAAAGCAAAACATTGTAATATTGTTAAAATTAAGAATCAAATCTATGCATTACTGAGTTCTTGAAACTTCAAACGTTGATTTTTAAGTAACAATCTCTTATCATTATACTCTATTAGTATACTCATTCTGCTCCTTTAGTCCCTTGAAATATAGTCCATATCTAACAAGCGAACTAAGGAGTTGAAATATATATTACACTTGATGTATAAATGTTTTCACAACAGCAAATTAGTCTTCAATTTCATTAAAAAATAAATAAATAGATAAATAATAACAAAGTTACTAAAAAGTAGAGGAGAAAAACTGTAAATGTCATTTTGCTAAATACAGGTGACTAAAATGCAGTTTAAAGACGGGTTAAATTATTCAAAAGAAAAAACTGTATGGTTTCAAAAGAAATAAAAAATTCGCATCAAAACAAACTGAAAAAAAGTAATGACATATGAGGAGTTTCAAAACAAATAAAACAATCCCATCAAATCAAGCTAAAAGTAAGATAAAATGATTGAGTCATTCCACTAATACTCATCAAATCAAAGAATAACTAAATCGATTTTCAAACCAGAATTGTGTCTCTTACGGGCTATTATTTAAAAATTTATTAGAAAACTTTAATTACATTTTGTTTATTATTATTATAGGAGTTTGATGGTACTTTCACTAACACTAACCAAAATATAGGTAAGAGGATTGCATATTAATATACACAAATTATACTTGTAATTTGACCCAAATTCTATTTGTGAAACAGTATCATTTCTCAACATAAAATCAGTGTTTGGACTACTTTAAGAATTACAAAAAAAATACTTTTACACTTTTTTCTATACTGTAATTTTTTGGAAATACTGTAGATAGCGTTATAAATTACAAAAACAACATAATTTGAACTATTTGTAAAAATAAAACTATAAAAATGTTGAATTTCTGTAGTCTGTGCAAAAAATAATTAAGTAATTATACAAAAGAGCAGAATTACAATGTAAGAAGAAGAAAAATATTGATATATTTTAGTTCGCTTCACTGTTGACTATACACAAGAATTATATTTAACAGTTCATTGACTGTGATTTTTGCACACATTTCTAGAATAAACTGAACACACCTGATCAACCTTATTGCTATTTTTCTTTTTTATCACATATTAGTTACCACAGACATATATGCTTGAAATAAAAAAAATGTTTGTTTATAAAATTAAGTTTTCTATTTACTAAAATATCATGGGGTTTTTTTTCTTACATTTTTTCATTTTAACTAAGAAAAGCGTTAAAACAGACTTTTTGATCACAAGTCTACTTGTAGTGATATTTTGCTCATAAAACATTCAACTCAGAATTGATCACAACTCAAAGTCAAATCGTTAACAGCTCTTGATATTAGCTTAGAACAGAGTAGCTAAATATTACAAAGACCTCTTAAGTCAAATGTCTAGCACAGCTGTTAACTATTTGATTTGAGATTTATGATCCAAACACTGTCCATGTGCGCACTTTAAAATTAAATCAATCATATTCAAATATTGTTAGGTTCCTTTGTTTTATCTCTCTATGATATTCGGTAAACAACTATTTATATCATAAAATGTGGCTACAAATTTAATTTTTAAAAAATAGTACGAATTACCTTCTTGCTGAAGTTGAGCTAGAAACATGGATAAGTAGGTGTTGGATATAAGTTCCGGACCACTTAGTAAAGAATTTAAATTAAACCATTGGTTGCCTATTTTTCGGATTGTAAACCAATGATCACGGTAGTTGCAAATATAGGCTTGCATTCCACTAAAAAAAAGTACATACAAAATAAATGTTCATGTGTTTAGGTATTAGTACATTTATTTCAACTAATAATTGTCTTTGGTTTATCATTAAATCGCACATTTTAAAAAACTTAAGTTAAATGTATAAAACAAAGAAACAGCAGCAAGATCCATGACAGTAATAACTTATATAAAGGTAGTACAAATATAGTCAAAATTTATTTTATAAAAAATTATTTCATACAAAAACATAAACTGAATATTCATATTTTTTTACATATTCTCCTATTTAATTAACCCATTCTCCGAAATGATCAATAGCTATTTAATTTTGTCAATAAAGAAATTTTGAAAATAATTGTAAATTTTTGTCAAGTTAAACACTTTTACTTCTAATTGTATATATATATATATATATATATATATATATATATATATATATATAATGTATAATTTCCCAAATAATAGCCTAAAAATGTAATGATCCTATTGAGACAAATCCCAACTAAAAGAAAGATATGAGACCAATATTATAAAATTTATTTCCACCAATTTTTCAAAACTGAGCAGGTGGTCATTGTGAAAAATCAGCTTTTTGGATTGTGAATTCCTTTTTCCTTCGTGTATCTTTATAAGAAGATGGTAACATCGTTGTCTTGTGTGAAAAATTTGTGAACATCGTCGTAGTATTTGTGAAAAATCATCTTTGTCAATCACAAAAAGAAAATAATTATAGTAATATTAAATGTTTAGATGACAACAAATGCTGCTAACATTCTCTCTCTGCTTCCACGCTAATGATGTTTTGATTCAGATGCATTTAGTGGTGCAGAAAAATTTGTAATTTAAATGTCAACTGCTGATCACCTGAACATGTTAGGTATTACCTATGGAGCTGACAAGAAATTGTTTTCCATCAAACACACATAAATGGAAATGGCCAAGAAACCGAATAAAAGGGGTTACAAGTACTGTCCACAAAACTGACCCAATGAACCAGTTATACTCACTGCATCTGAAATCACACATACAACTAAGCCAAAATGTGACAAAACCCCAACATGAGGGTGAGCAGCTGTTAGTACTAGTCTCTGGATCTGGAAGTGAATGGCCAATATTAAATGTGATGATTCACAGAACCTTTTGGAATTATCACACACTAAAAGTTATCAGACGTTGTAGATTTAGCAATGTCAGAATTCATGACAGACATATTATCCCAAAGCAAAATTTATTAAAGAAATTAATTTGAAATTTTTACACTTAATGTAGGTATACTAAAAATGAATTTTTGAAGGTTTGATTTCAGGAGAATAAAAAAAAGGATATCTTAAATTTTTGTACCCCACTATTAAACTGACAATTCAGCTTGGTAATTGTTTGTGTGGATTAACATGTTCACTGCACCAATGATAAGTCGCTCAACATTACAAATGTTCACTGCACCTTCTGGAGTAGCATTGGCACAACACTGCCAATAAACAAAAACTTGATTCTCGGCAGCAATAGCATAGCATTGCAGAAGTTCCTGGTAGGGCTCATTTTGCTCACTGCTTAAAAGGTTGATAAAGCACATGTTAAAAAGCTTAAAAAGAACTGTGGCACCCATTTGTTGAATAAATAAAACCTCTTAGATACAAATAAACGTTTCAATCAATTAAATAAAAGTATATTTAGATTTCTAACACAATTGTTTTCAGAGGAGACCTTTAACAGAAGGTATTATTGTAACCGATTCCTTTAAAGATTATTGTTTAACAATCACAATATAAATTAGGATTTAAACAATTAAAAAGATTATTTGTGGTTAGGAGGTTTTATTTATTTAAAGAAACTTATGTTAATCATATGTTTTTTTGGTCAAGAGCAATGTACTAGATGATTATACAGTAAACCAGTTATGTATGTGAACAGCTGACCTTACACATGGACTTGCAAGCGAATGTGTTGATAATACAGATACATATATAAAAACCAATTTCTAGATACTGAAATTTATTTTCTTACACTCATTTTTAAAGTGATTTACCAGTCTAACTGCCATGAACAGGCAGTATGGATTTGCTAGATTTGCATGAAAATATGCCAGCTGATAATGAAAGTATTTAGTAATAATGTATTTGGGTATGTATTTATTTGATAAGATTTTAGTTAAAAGATTAAGTTACCTCCTACATCATGTGGTTAATTCCGATTTAAGACATTTATCTACTCATGATTTTTGTTGCTCATGATGATAAGTGAAACTATTACATTCAAAGGTAAATTGATTAACCGTGCTCAATGCAAAATTATTTTTTTTTCTAAGAAAATACTACTTGTTTATAAAACTATAGTGTTATTTTTATAAAAGTAAATTATGTGTACTAATAACAAAAGTCTAAGAGTAATTATATTTTTTCTAATATGTTGAATCAGAAATTTTTTCACAGGTTTGAAATTCAAGGTATAATTAATTATGAACCTATATACATAATTTTGTTGTTTAATCCATACTTTACAACAACCTATATTCCTGAATTAACATGGCCTAACAACATGTATAACAAAAACAATCAACTAGTTTAGAATTTGAATGAAGTTTTACATTGATGAAATGGTTATAGTTAAATTAGCTATGTGAATAAGTGAAACGATCTTGATATTTTAAAAACTTTTCATACCTTGTTTACAGTACCAAGACAAAGTTGAGAAAGAAATTTAGAATATATTTGTAATATTCTGAATAAGGTGACATTAATCCTTTATATGGTTGTATGCTACAATAACACATTCATTCAAAAGCCAGATTAAAACAAAACTAAGTTAGTTTGGGATAATACTTACCAACAGAGAATTAATTTTTAGTGAATATTCTGCTTATAATCTATCCCTTCAAATTAAAGAAATGTTTTACTTTATATTGTAAGTCCAAGTAGGAAAAAATATGCTTCAATATTAATGGCTCAATGAATGCCAAGAATTATTTTTAAAAAACCTCTTATAATTTAACTAAAAACACTTGTAAATATGTTACACAAGCCTATAGTAGCTCTTAATTTATATTGTGTTGAGGATGGCCTATAAAGTAAGTGCTACTATAGGCAAGTGTAACACATTAACAAGTGTTTTTAGTTAAAAACTAGTAGTTCACATCAAGGTGGAATCAACAAATATGAATTTTGCAAGCCCAGCATCTTATAATTTATTAAGATTAAATAGACTTGACAGAATTATAATAATCTTATAGTACTTATTCTAAGAAGTATTACATATTGAGCATAGTAAAATTGAAACTTGTAGTTAATACTTTGAACAAAAATTAATAGCTATGAGGTGATATGGTAGTCTCAAAAATCCGAGTTCCGATATTTCGAGCTTCCGTTAAATTGGAGCATATTTCTATTTCTTTATCTATTTGAAAAGAAATTCAAATTATTTACTGTTATTCAATACAACGTTGCATCTCGATGAAAATAAACTGCGCTCTGATGATATTCGTGCTTAATTTCTATCTTAAAATGTTACGACATTAAACCAGCTGATGTACCGGAGTGATCTAAAGTCTATGAAAAAAATGCATACGTTACCTTTTACAATTTCTCTTGGACACAACTGAAACGAAAGAAAACATTGTAGGCTTTCTAAAAAAAATACAGTTAAGTATGTCATGAATTGAAGTCCTGAGTTATAAAAAAACTGTTGACTATGTCATTGATCCAAAAGAAGAAAGAGATTTGACATTTCTTATCAAGAAGCTTGCAGATTGTGAAAATGTCGATGATACGGACGAGCGTCAATGGATGAGTAAGAACAAACGTAAGTAACAATAGCACATGTTATGACTATTGAAATGGTACAAGAAACATTTGTGGCAAACATATTATTGTTCTAGATATACAATCATTGAACTTATTGCATTAACTATTATGTTTATAATCAACTGTTAATAAGTTTTGTGTTAAATTTAATGAGTGTTTTTTGTTTCATGTTAAAATTTCAACACCAAATGGAACATTGTTCACAAGGAACTGTCATTTGTTAATGATTGATGAAATCTAAGCAAATGAAATTTTAGTAGGTGCTGAAAAAGTTTTGGGCCAGAATAATGCATATTCTAACATTTAAATGACACTTCTCACATAAAATTTGAGTTTAGGGTCTTTATTAACACTCTGTCAATATTTTTTCCCCTATATACCTCCATGAAAATTATCGGTTTCATAGATTACTAAAGATTTGGTTAACCAACATAATCATTTATTTATAAAGTAATTATTTACAAATAATAAAACCCGGTTGAGATAATAAAAGGAGAAATGAGAACATTTAGTGTAGATAAAATTGGACGTTTCTTGAACCTAAAATGATGAAATCTGGTTGGAAGAAAGACAACCGATCTTTAAATTCCATTGAAAAAGAACCTACCTGTCTTAATCACTGCAAATACTGCAGGTGCCTTATTTCCATCCTTAACTTTCTAAGATTTGAGCAGAAACATAATGAAATTGCCACAGGGATGCCTTCTCACTGGAAAATAGTAAAATCAGAAAGTGGGTGGAAGAATACAGTCCTCTTATATATATTGTGTTAGCCAATACTTTTATGGGGTCATGGGTTGAGCCTGAACTCTTGGGCTTTCTTTTGCAGTTTATTTTTTTAATGAGCATACCTACCATTACCTACATCTATTAATTTTATGCAGAAAAAACATTTCAATATCCTTCCTCCCTAGTACCATAGATTTTACTAAACATAACAGTCCTATCAAAGGAAAATGAAAGCAATTACAAAATAGGCAAGCCATAGGAACCCAATAATTAAAATAAAAAGAAAATTCATTAGAGCTACCAGCGATTAATAATGGGATTTTAAAATGTTGGTTAGTGCCTCAGAATTAAAAAATTCTAACAAGTAAACAGACTTAAACAAGATGTAACTACTAAAACAAATACACAATTTCAATCTAATAAAATACAAAAGTATTGTAGACACAGTTTTAAAGATATAAAGGATAACTAGTCCAGAGATGATTAATTATTTTGGGAAATGTAGGGAAACAATAAAAAGACATGTTTTAAAATTTTATATATATATATATATATATATATATATATATATATATATATATATATATATATATATATATATATATATATATTTAGGTTAGTTTTGGTTGGTAAAGATTATTTAGATTTTTTGGACTAGGAGACTGACAGACTTACCTTGGTAAGAGTCCACTCTGTAGTCTTGAAATAGAAACACATAAAAGCACTTAAACAATGATATATTTCAACCACACAGTGGTCTTTGTCAATCGAAGAGAAAACACAAAAAGAAATATGAGAGAATGAAATAAAATAATTCATGAATTATTTTATTTCATTCTCTCATATTTCTTTATGTGTTTTCTCTTCGATTGACAAAGACCACTGTGTGGTTGAAATATATCATTGTTTAAGTGCTTTTATGTGTTTCTATTTCAAGACTACAGAGTGGACTCTTACCAAGGTAAGTCTTCAAAATACAGGGTCATCATAATTGTACATCGAAAAATGTCATATACCAGCTACAATGTAAACTTTGCTCAGCACAGTACATAGGCCTGACCACGGATGGTCTGAATATCAGAATGAATGGCCACAGACATGATGTTAAAATTATGAATATGGATAGACCAACAGCTCAACATGCTGCGAGTCACAACATCACAACTTTTGATGACTGCTATACCACAAAAATAATTAAATCACTCTCCCCTGATTGCAATCCCTCAGAACTGAGAAGGTGGGAACTGTCATACCAGTGGTATACCAAGTCCAGAGAATCCCCTAACCTCAACATCAGATAAATCCATTTATTATTATTTTTTTTTTTTCCTAATAGCCTTATCTCTTTTCCCCTGACAGACTTATATAAACTATAATCACTCATATGCTCATGGAAACAATATATATATATATATATATATATATATATATATATATATATATATATATATATCTCTTTAATCTGTGCATCTTTGACATCTGATTTCTACCCTACACAATCTGTGATTACAATTATTTTACTTCATTCTCTCATATTTCTTTGTGTGTTTTCTCTTCGATTGACAAAGACCACTGTGTGGTTGAAATATATCATTGTTTAAGTGCTGTTAAGTGTTTCTATTTCAAGACTACAGAGTGGACTCTTACCAAGGTAAGTCTGTCAGTCTCCTAGTCCAAAAAATCTATATATATATATATATATATACTATATAATTTTGAATTATAATACTTTTAAAGCAGTTAATTTCCTGAAAAAAATTTAATGTTTTAAATATCCAGTAATTTTGAATTGCCAACCATTATAACTATTTCAAATATATAGGGATCTAAACTACTGGTGCTTCTAAATTAATAAGTTAGATGTACAAAAATATATTTTATATGATTTCACTAAAAATTAAGGTTAGTTATGAATAGTGTGTCAGAAATTATGTTGTTAATATTTAAACACTATTTTATTGACCAAATGGAATAAAATATTTACATTATTATATCAATTGTATTAGTCACCAAAGTTCTAAATATTACAACTATTACACTACACTATACAGTATTATACTACACTATAGACTATTGCTATTACTATTAACTATTACACTATACTATACAGTATTATACTACACTATAGACTATTGCTATTACTATTAACTATTACACTATACTATACAGTATTATACTACACTATAGACTATTGCTATTACTATTAACTATTACGTACAGTTACTACTTACGAAGGATTAGCTTGTGCTTCAATAGCTCTAACTTCAGTGCTGTTATAAGGTACCAATTCTAGACACCAAACTTCGAGTGCACTACTTATAACTTGAACAGAAAAATAACCACTGTCATCCATATTTCCTGAAGGTTGCTGTTAACATTAACAGGAAATAAAAACCATTATTAGTAAAAAAAAGTATTGTAGGAAATGAATATTTTTGTAATATAGAAAGCTTTTCAAGATTATTCTACCCTATTTTTTTCATTTCTTATTTATGAAGCTGATGGTGGTATATAATTTCTCATTCCCATCTTTTGTAATAATTCATTGTAGGAAGGAACCTTTCTCTTATAATTTCATACACATCTATGAGTATTATATTTCTAGCTATGGGAAAGTTGGCTCAGACCCAAAGTGCTGGATTTCAAACATGCAGTCATTCTATTCAAATCCGGCTGAAACATAAACTTTTTAAATTCTAAGTAATGAATAAATATTTGAAAAAACTGTATTAGCATCCACTACAGATTTTAAAAATGTATTTGAACTTAATTGGATAAATAGAAACGTATTTTATTAAGAATTGAAAATGTGTACAAGATATATATAAGCAGAGTGTGGGCTAAAATAGAAGGAATTGAATAATGTAGTACTAAGTAATTGCTTATTCAATGTTAACATAAATTTATATGAGTTAGAGAATTGTAAGAAAATATATAGTTTAGTAAGCTATATATTAATTGATTTAATCACTTAAACAATAGTTTATGATTATCTGAACTTTAAATTTATTAAATTTGTTAAAACTTACTGAGACAGAATGTTATCAATCGCTATGTGCCAAGCTTCCACAGTGTCTTCTGCTTGGAGATGCTGGTCCAAGCAGAAGTCACTGATGAAGATTGGAACATAGCGATCGAAAACATTCTGTCTCAGTAAGTTTTAACAAATTTAATAAATTTAAAGTTCAGATAATCATAAACTATTGTTTAAGTGATTAATAAGATTCACCGAACGTAATAGACTACAAAACTCAAGAATTAATTGATTTATTATAACCGATAATTAGAATATGATGTAATATGTGATTAATAATTATAAATATGGGAAATAAGACATTTTCTTTAAAAAAAATAAATAAAAGATGCAGTGATCTAATGTAGAAGTGTATATTGTAAGAACAATAATAATTATATCTTTTATATGAAAAAAAAACTTTTAGGGAAAGAATGGAAAGGCTAAATTAAGAAAAGGAATATGATTGGTAAATAAGACCGGGGAAAGGGAAGGGATGAGATGGGAAAGACCAATAGAAGGGATGAGCAATCAAGGAGTTGAGATCAGTTAAGTTTTGACAGTAGAGGAGAGAAGTTCGGAGACCCAAATAGGCCAAAAATTCGGGTAGCTGAAGGGAATCAGTTGAGTTATGAGAGCCGGAGATGAAAGGATAAAGAAACACATCCTTGGACACAAAGTTGATCAGTATGCCAAGGAACAGGAACTCTAAGGAGCTACTTTAATTTGACTTAAGTATTTCATAATTAATTAATAAAATTTCAATTTTTGTAAATTTAAATTTAAAGCCAACAAAGTAAATTCAGAAACTGGCATAATAAGTATTTTTTTAAAATTACAAGCCACAAAACTACAGCAGCCTCAACCTAGAGATAAAATTTAACATCAACTGTAGCAAGATAATATTTGATTTAAAACTAATAGCTGTTGAATTGTAAATAGTTCTTTAAGTTTGTCTTAAAGCTGAAGCTAGTTGGCAATTCATCGAATTTATCATTAAAAAATATAAATTGGTAGTAAATTATAAAGTTTATTTTAGTTTGATAATAGATTGCTGAATTTTGTGTATGTTAAATTCAGAAAATCTTTCATTAATTTAAATCTGTACAAAAGATCTGATGCCCAATAATAAATTTATTTAATAATAATAATGATAAACTTTATTTATTGGTTTTTTAATAATTTAATTTTATTACATTACAAAGCAGTGATATGCAGAGATTACTCAAGTAAGTGAGTGAGGCATTATATTAAAGCCACATAACTTACAACAATCCTGGGATACAGTAATCACGAGTTGTACAAATCCTTAGAAAAATTAATTAACAAAACATATATATTACATAAATATTTATATTGTCTATATTAAAGAGCTGTTGTTGCTAGGTTGAGCGGATTAAGAAGTAGTAAAAGTGGTTTACGTAACAAATTATATAAGAGTTAACAGAAATGTAATTTTGTTTATTAAGATAATATTACTAAATTTTATTTAATGTTTGTTATTAGCTATTTAATGTGTTTAAGGTTAATGACAGATCGCAGACCAATTCATGTTACTACAAATACACTCTACGTTTCAATTTTCTATCCAGAAAGGAGGCTCTTGAAATGGATTTTTATATGGAAAATCGAAACATAGATTGTATTTGTAGCAGCATGAATTGGTCTGCGATCTGTCACTAACCATAGACGTATTAAAATAATATTTGTTGATTCCATCTTCGCGTGAGCTACTAGTAATCACTTACAACTTTTTTTAAAAAAATGTTTTAACTTGCCTATAGTAGCACTTACTTTTTTGTGTTGAGGACGGCCGTTTCGGGAGATGTGTCCCTTTGTCAACTCAGACCGTAACTGATCTCAAGGTTTACGTAGGTTAGGGTGGGGGTGGGATATTTTGGTGGCGTGGGTGTATTTTGTGTGTATTAGGAGTTATGATGTCAAAAAGTGCGTGTGAGTTGTAATGTAATTGTGTATTGAGTATGTGTGTAGGGTGTAGTTTGAAGTTAGTTTGTGTTGGTGTGGGTGGTTTGAGGAACTGTGTTGTTGTTTATGAAGAATTTGTAAGTTAGATGTTATGTCTGTGTAGTCGTGTTTTGTGGAGTTGAGATGATCAACATATACCGAAAACCCACCAGCACTAATACGACCATACACAGTTCCTCAAACAAACTAGCTGCTTACAATACCATGATATACCGCCTCCTTAAAACACCATTAGACAAAGATGAACACTACCAGGAGTTAAACACCAAAAAATATATAGCACAAACAAACGGATACAACCCAACAATGATAGACAAATTATACAACCGCTTAAAAAATAAACATAATAACCCAAATACAAACACACAAGATGACAATCCCATAAAATACTTATCAATACCTTACAGATCATCCAAAACCCACAATCTAACCAACACATTACGAAAATACAACTACAAAATAGCTTACTCCACACACAACACTCTCAACAAACAATTTAAACCCAACAGCAAAATCAACGACATTTACAACACCACTGGAGTTTACAAACTAACTTGCAGTTCATGCCCCAGTTTTTACATAGGCCAGACAGGGAGGTCATTTCACACACGTTACCAAGAACATATAAAAGCACTAAAAAGCAATAACTACCAATCAAACTTCGCCGATCATCTCAACTCCACAAAACACGACTACACAGACATAACATCTAACTTACAAATTCTTCATAAACAACACAGAAATAACCAACGCTACACAACCGAACAATACGAAATATATAGGCACTTCAAACTACACCCTACACACATACTCAATACACAATTACATTACAACTCACACGCACTTTTTGACATCATAACTCCTAATACACACAAAATACACCCACGCCACCAAAATATCCCACCCCCACCCTAACCTACGTAAACCTTGAGATCAGTTACGGTCTGAGTTGACAAAGGGACACATCTCCCGAAACGGCCGTCCTCAACACAAAAAAGTAAGTGCTACTATAGGCAAGTTAAAACGTTTTTTTAAAAAAAGTTGTAAGTGATTAAAATAATTTTGTTGATTGTAATCAATTCGATAATTTCACTGAATTGTAAATTTTATACATTAAAAGTAATACATTACCAGTTGTAATTGTTGTTATTAATACATTATACCACAGTAGTAATCAATTTGCAACACTTAATAAATAATTCCCTATAACTTAAATGATAGGTGGCATCAAACCAAATTGTTTAAATACTTGGTAATAATAGATCAATAATAATAGATCATTAACATTTTGATAATTGGCTTTCAAAAAAATTAGGACATTTTTAAATAAAATTATACAAAATAACCACAATTTGTTATATTTATAGTATTAACTGTGTAGCTAATTATTATTATTATTTAAAATTAGTAATAAACAACTAAAACTCAGTTATAATATGAATATTACCCAATGTAAGTTTACCAAGGTAAAATCCCTGGGAACTATGACAAGATTCAGGTATCTAGGTATTTTATATCTTAATCTCACCCTGCCCATAACCTGAATTCATAAACAAGATATCATTAGAAGATACCACAACAAGACATAACACGATATCACTACATTTCATATATATGAGCCATAATGATTACAGAAATCAGCAGCAAATATACATTCATTTAGCACACGATCCCATTTATCTTCTAACGTTAATAAATATGTATTTCTGAAGTGCATATGAATTTTTCTAATGAAAACCTGTCAATTAAACATACATAATTTAGAAGGGTAAATAATTTTATAAAGTATTTAATGCATCACCTGTAAAAATTGCCTATATTCTTCACTGTCAACTCCAGATTCTGCCATTCGTATCCGTTCTTCATCATCCATTTGCTGAGCTAAAGTTGCTAAGTCAACAGGAGTAAAGTAACTACCTTGGAGTAATGCATTCAAGCAATGTTGAGCACATAAAGAACCTTCTTGCTAGAAAAAATTGTTTTTATATACCAATTGATCATTTTTTTAAAACTGTATAAGAAATATTTTCTTACTTACTTTTCCTTAGTAACTATTAACTATACTATATTTAAAAAATACTTAACTAAGTGTATATGTAATGGCTTACTTGCTGACGCGTTCAAAACATTCGTTCTTTTTACGAAGCTAACCCTCTACTGGCAGACAGTAGAGGGTTAGCTTCGTAAGAGGAACGAATGTTCTGAAACACGTCAGCAAGTAATCCATTAGGTATTCACTTAGTTAAGTACTTTTAAAATATAGTTTATTCAGTGAATTCAAGATGATTACATCAAGCAACTTGATTAACTATAATCATTTGTTAGTGTTATTACTAAAATATTTGTTGCGATAAGTTTTAAAATTTTTAAACCCTAATTCCAAAGCAAGCTTTACTAACTATAATTTTCTTTAGTTATGAGCGATTATTTGTTGTGCTATAATTAAAAATTACTTAACGAAGTGAATACATAGGGCTTACTTGTTGACGTGTTTTGTAACAATAGTTCCTTTAACTTGAATAGAGGCTTTGTTTCCTAAAAGGAATGATTTGTTTAAAACTCGTCACACAAGTAAGCCCTATGTATTCACTTAGTTAAGTATTTTTAATTATAGTTTAATCAGTGAATTCAAGATGGTTACATCAAGCAATTTTATTTGTTGTGTTTGTATTTTACGTTAAATTTATACATTCTGTATAACTATCGAGTTGAATATAAATTGTTTTTTTACCTTAAGTTTTAAATTCTTCTAGAAGCATAACCTAACCTGTTCTTCAAGTTACTAATTTATATAGAAATGGTATTTTGAAAAACTAAATTAAATAAATAGTGAATAGATTTTAGAAAATAAAACAAATTCTTTACTAATTTTTGACTAAACAAAAATAATTGATATTGCATAGAAGTTGGTGATGTAGAAAGTCTTTAGAAACATGGAAAAACTAATAAAAACTGTTGCTACACATTTTTTAAAAAAAAAGTTGCATTTAATATAAGGACATTACATTATATATGAAACATTATTATTTAAGGTTTCTTTATAAAACATGGAACTATGTTATAATATATTACACAACTGCTACTTCAGCACTGAATTGTTTACCCAACTTGAAATTGATAAAAAAACATGATGCCACACAAAAAACGAAAAAATATCAATGGAAATAGCCATTTGACATATTTTTGAATATTCCATGCAGAATTTGTTTTTGAATGGAGCCGTTCAGAAATCTAAATTTTAACCCTAATATAAATATCCTTGACTGTTAATCCCAAAATCATAATGTCAACTTGAAGAAAACATAGAACTAAAATATTAGTTCAGTAAACAACTATAAAATCACTATATTAACTATGCATAAGACTAACATTGGAATATACTTATCTCAGTTTTATTACAAATGAAAACAATGAGCCTGTGCTTGCATCAAGTCTTAGAAAGTTTACCACAACTACTTATTTGTAATAAATATCATGTTTATAATAATGCTAATTAATTATTTAAAATCAAATATAAGTTAATTGCAAATGTTATTTTGTCAACTCGGAAGTTAACCATCCCTAAAAATAAAAGCAGCTAAAAGAACCTAACCTTTCTCTAAAGAGAAAACTAGGCAGTAAAAAGTGTATTATAATTGCCACCTAATATAATACTAGCTTCAGTATCTGAATAGAAAACAAAATGATATTAATTTTGTGGACTTATAATAAATTAACTTAATTTTTTATTACTGACCACTGTGCTTTTTCTAGTGTTTATACTTTCCTTCTTGATAAATTTAAGTATCACTCTAATAATAATAATAATGCCACTGTTTGTAATATAAATACAACTTTTTTACGAATTTAAAAATACCATGATAGTGATGATTCAAAACAGTCTAATGTTTTTAAATTCAATCTGACACGTGAAAAATACATTAAGGGTTATGATGCAATGGATGCAATGTACGCAATTTCAGAAGTAGGCTAGACATTTGATGTCATTACCATTTAGATAATTTTAATAAAATTGTGATACATTTAACATAATATTTACAAAAATTCTGTACCTTTTCATGAAAAATGTTTTCCATTTTCCTAAATTTTGCCAATGATCCTTTAGTTATTATTTTTACACATTCTTTATTTCTCCAATTTCTTCAGTCGTTCAATCATATGCCGCCAGATTACCTCCGGCTTCCAGTATATTTCCTTTCCCACACTATTTCAAATAACCTAAATAATATGATGAGATTAAAACCATATACATTCTTCCTTAACTAATATTAATTAATTATCTACTTCACATGAAAATTAATTGGAAAAGACATGAGTGTACCCTATAATATTATCGATTGTTACTAGAAATAGTTATTGGTTTTGCCTTTACGTATTCTTTGTTTTCCTGAACTCAAACCTTCTAAAATATAGAAACTTTATTCATAGCAGCCTACTTTTATTAATACAGTATTTTTGTAATAATGTATATATATATATATATATATATATATATATATATATATATATATATATATATGTATATATATTTATTTATACTAATAATGTATTAAATAGATAATTATTCTTAATGGTATAATTAAATTATCATTTCAACATTTGTAGGTTTTATTAAAATTGTTCAATAAATGAGGCCTAAGTGATGAATTATTGAAAAACATATACATTTTAAATCGTGACTACTGTAAAAAAAAATATATATATTTTATGATTTCCTTAAGCTCTAGAAATAGCCTAGTTACTTTCTAGAACTTGAAAATTGAAAATGATATTTTGAAAGCAAGGATACAAAGTTAGAGAGGGGGTTAAGTTAAGAGATTGTTCATTTATTAGAAAACGTTTTCAAAACAAAATACAGTATTAACAAACGTTTTTCACTTACAATGGAGTAAAAATATAATAATTACACTATTGGAAATGTGGACCTCACAAGTTTAGCTAATTTGTGTACAAATTAACTGTATTTTTATACGAAATACCTCTAATTAAAAAAAAATATTATTCCTTAAAAATTTGGAAGAATATCTCATATTTTTTAAGCAATAAAAATTTTCTACTGGCAGCTGAAAATGTTTCTTTTTAAAATTAAAAAGGTTTACAAATACAAAAGAAATCGGTCAAGTGTTAAAATTATTGAACAGAGGTGATACCGAAATTTGACGTTCGAGAAGTTTGTTTGTTAGTTATAAACCTATAATAGGCTATAGCTTATACTTGACTTCATGACCATAGTAAAACCTTTTCATATAAATAGTCACTGGCCTAACTAAAACAACCTTTAGATAGTTTTATCTTTCCTCAATATAATGAAAGCTTAAGAAAGTAAATATTTTAAATCGGTATCCCTAATAATTTAGGTTAACAAACTTTTAAGTGGTTTTTAACAATTCAGTCGCTGAAATTCACAAGCAGTTTATGTATAAAATTAACACTTCTTAACATATCAGTAGCCTATTCAATATTTTTTAAACTTATTATAAATTGATGAAAATTAAATATTAACAAATGCAATATCACAATGAATTTATTTTCACACAAATGATTTATTGTATTTAGCCTAATAATCATACCTTAAAAAAATCGTCATCATCATCGTGTGCGAGTATTACCGTATCTACACAAATTCTAAATTATAAATAGAGGTATATATCTATATATTATCTGTTGGGTAGAATATACATTGAAGCCTACACTCGTGCTGCAACTTGTAGTTAAAAAAAACAATTGTTTTATAAGTTCGTTAAGACTAATTTCTTTACAATTTTGTTTATTAAATAAATATCTCCTTTATTAGGCCTAGACATTACTATAAAACGACTCTTGTAACGCTACTGAGGTTTAATACCAACTTTTGAATGTACCTAATATTTTGCAAACTATAATACTTTGGAGTCAATTACCGAAAATAACCTTTGTAATAGACACGGTTTAAATTTATTTAATTTACTGTATTGTGCAATATTTGTCTACAGTAAAAGAAATAGTCTAATTACTGTACATTTTAGCTCAAATGTCGCATTTCGGTAATTTCCCTTCTGTTAAAATATTGAATGGAATATAGGCCTATATATATATGTTGATTGTAAATTTGGTATGAAAGCGTATCTTGAAGAAAGAGGTTTATAGAAATACTTCGAAGACAAATAGAATTTTTAGTCGAACTTAGCAGAGATTGTTTAAACGAAAAATAAATCGATTCTATCAGTAATTCTTAATTATTCGCGTGCAACGGATGCGTCAACTCCAAAAGAATGTGAGGTCTAAAACATTCGAAGATTTGGGCCTTACTCATAAAGTAACGTTTTCTCTCTCTTTAATAAACATAAAGCTAAAACTGCTGAAATACTAAGGAATATGTCGAATAATCTTTGCTAATTATCAAGGAACTATAGGTTATCTGAATAAATAAATCCATTAAATTTTAAGATTGCAACTGAATCTGTACAATATCTGTTGTATTAGTAGGTAGGCCTACTGGTCGTTAGCTGTTGTATTTTTGTATGAATTGTCCGATAGGTAAAACTCAATGATCATGACGATAGAGAATTCATGTCAAAACAATGACAGGAACATTTCAAAACTGTAAGATAATTCAGAGCAAGAAATAAAACAAGCATTGGTGTTTATACTTTTCAAACAGATCCACTAATCATATACAGCCACAAAGAGCCACAATCTAATCAACACATTACGAAAATACAACTACAAAATAGCTTACTCCACACACAACACTCTCAACAAACAATTTAAACCCAACAACAAAATCAACGACATTTACAACACCACTGGAGTTTACAAACTAACTTGCAGTTCATGCCCCAGTTTTTACATAGGCCAGGCAGGGAGGTCATTCTACACACGTTACCAAGAACATATAATAGCACTAAAAAACAATAACTACCAATCAAACTTCGCCGATCATCTCAACTCCACAAAACATGACTACATAGACATAACATCTAATCTACAAATTCTTCATAAACAACACAGAAATAACCAACGCTACACAACCGAACAATACGAAATATATAGGCACTTCAAACTACACCCTACACACATACTCAATACACAATTACATTACAACTCACACGCACGTTTTGACATCATAACTCCTAATACACACAAAATACACCCACACCACCAAAATATCCCACCCCCACCCTAACCTACGTAAACGTTGAGATCAGTTACGGTCTGTGTTGACAAAGGGACACATCTCCCGAAACGGCCGTCCTCAACAAGCAAAGTAAGTGCTACTATAGGCAAGTTTAAAACATTTGAAAGTGTTTAGTTGAAACATTTTCTTTCGAAAGCGGATTCAGGAAATAAAATTAAATGATTGTCTTGGAAGTATAAGTGGATGATGACGTAATCATCACAAACACAACAGAACTGCATGTCATCTTTAGTCAAGTCTAATTATAAAGAATTCGGGTAAAGAATGTTGATTAATATCATAGTTTGCTTCAGCTAGATAGTAAGACCTGCAATTTTTACGCATATGTTTCCTAATTAAGGTTAAACACAACATTATAAAAAATAGATTACATGTAGGGCTAAAGCATGCAAAAAGTCATTAGCCTACATACTTAAAAAGGCCCAAAAGGTAAAATGTTAAAATTTAATCAACAGTTAAACTCCATGCTAATTGGGTACTGTGATCAAATCATACAGACGATGAAATCAACGATAAGTATACATTGCGGGATATGCTTTCCTGTTACAAAACATCACCTGGATATATCGGGTTCCAATAAGAAAAAGACAAAGTATCGTTTTCACTTATTACGTGTGCATAGCCTATCTTTAGGTCAAATACATGACATTATAGATGCTTGCCGAGATGCATTTTGGCTTCTCAACCTTAAACGAGAAATCGATCGAAGTTTAATTGAATGACCCCTCCATACACAGTTGAATCACTTTGACAAAAATCGCCTCGCGCAGGCATGTGGGGTGTAGGGTGGGGTTTGGCCGCTTGCGAGGGGGAGGAGGAAGAGAAAGTTCTAAGTAGAAACGCTACTAGCCTGACTACATACTTTCAGCTAAGTTGAATCATTTATGCACGTCAAGAGAAAGAACCCGAGTACTACCCGTTTACGCCATTTAAAAACATGTGCACTATAAAACACAAAAGATAACATAAAACACAAATCAAAATAAAACACCGGAAAATGTTTTTGGAAAGGTACGTATAGATTCACCACCGGCTGCTTTCACGACCAAGTGAAGTGTCACTCAGAGCTGTCGCCTTAACGCGCCTCTTGGCACTGCGCATCTAACACCCCGATTTTTCACAAAGTGATTCGACTGTGTGTTGGCTACTAAGCTGCAATGACAATTTTTGAGACTACCGCACGCAAGAAGACTACACAAACCAAGAACAGATACTATTTCATAAGAGTTTACATCGTCATTAAAAAAATGTCCACTGCTCACTTTAAAAGTAGTGAAATGATTGTCGGCTATTTTAACGAAGCTTCAATCAAGAAAGATATTTCAAAATTGAATCAATAGCATTAGTTGGTGTAAAATGCGTGATATCATGAATGCAATTGGTCTTTTTCTTTTAAAAATCTTTTTGTATCTGAATGGCCATCTTTATAACAATGAAGGCCTACTTATATTATGATTGTTGTGCAATTGTAAAAAGTATTGAGTAAATACAAATTTTTCAAAAAAATACGTTATGTAGGCCTACATCTAAGAATATCAAATATTATAGCTATATTTGTGTCGCTGCCCCGCTCACGTCTTTTCCATCTATTAAGTAATTATCTCACTTAGGCCTATCAATAAGCTACAAGTAATTTTAAACATAATATTAAAAAAGCTACACATTGTTAAGCTAATGTCATACAGAATATATAACGTTACGTTCATGTTTACAATGACGTTTTGCTTGTAAACTATATAAAATCCTTCAACACTCAATTTAAAAAAAAAAACTTGCTGCGGACATATATAATAAATTTATTCAATGTAATTTGTCGCATTCAACGTACTAGTAATATAAATGACAGTATTTAGGTTTTTTCAGGATGAAATAGATAAAGTGCTTGTCTTACAAACACATTTTTATATAATAAGGTGAGATTAGTCCTCTATGAAGTAGTTAATTATGAGTAAAAATTATTTACACTCATTACTTATAACTGGTTGTTACCATTAGCAATATGTTTGCGTAACCTTATTTCTGGGAAGTAGCAAGAGGCCAGTATGTTGATTACTGCAGTCGCATGATTAATTTAAAGTCCCGTAATTGGTGACGGTCATGAAATACAACGTGGCGTTATGGCCCGAGTATCTGACATTTGCATTCTCAAGGTATATGACCATAGTGTAACTTATTCGAGTTGTGCTAATAATAATTGTTGATATTTCAATATTTGTTATCTAAAGTTTCCATTTGAAAATAGAAAATTTAAGTTACTAAATTATTACCTAACAATAGGTAATAATATTATTACCTTATTACCTATTATTTACCTATTAGGTAAATAGGTACTAAATTTCATTCACATAAAAGGCATAAAAACACAACCAAAATCAAATTTTGCTTCACACATACAGAACCCACTACACACATATACCAATATAGACACAAACGAAAAAATCCTTCATTACATAAAAAAAGCAACAAACTAAATACAACAGAAAACTACTAGATATAAACACTACAAAAACCATCCGCAATACAAACTAAACGAAAAAACACACTCACAATCAAATGCTATATTTGAACACATAATTAACAACTACTCTATGAAAAATAATAGGCCTACACCAAGGAACAACAATTCAACACAACTGAGCAACAGTCTTGTCCATGACTTACATCATTGACCAATGCACTGACCTAGTGCGAAACGTGTCTGCTGAAAAATATCAGTAAATGGTGCTTTTCCCCAAGTGATACTAAAAGTAATATGAGAATTGGTTTCCTTGTTTCTACGTACATCTGTAACATCAGTGTTTGCTTAGACCTTGAGGAAAAGTTTACTCGTTTCTAACTTTGAGAGGAACACGTGTGGGTACTTGAGGGATACTTTATAGAATAGAAAAATTATTTAAATTGGTTAGTTTTGTAATAAATGTAATATGATTTTAAACTTTTGTAAGGAAATTCAAAGTATAAAACTTGAAGATATTTCCGTAAAAACGAAATGAGGTAGACTGAGAGCTGATATAGAATTTACGTCTTCCTGTCCATAATATTTCACTGTTTGTAACTTCAATGGCCTTCATAGCTGGGAAAAAAACTTCTGATGAGCATATATAAGCAATGTATTATATACTGCCTAGATCCATGAGGGAACGTTGTAACAAATAATTAAGTTCTGAACAAAGTTTTAAACAAGTGCCGTACACTCAATATTTCCATTTAGATCGGAATTTTAAAAAAAACACCTTCCTTTCATGATTTTGCTGGTATTTCTTCAATCTGATTTCCTGTAAATGTACTTAAATTTAATGATCATAGACTACACTTTAAATTTGGAACGTATCTACATAAGGAAGAAATATATTTCGCTTATTTTGTAAATTATGAGAAAAAATTACTCATTTCTTCATCTGTGAGAGGATTGCGTGCTTGGAACAACTTGATCGCTTCTTCAGCTGTGAGAAGGATACATCCTTGTAAACTGTGAGGAACAGATTACGCGTTCCTTCCACTGTGAGTGGAATACTTGCTTGCAAACTATTAGGATTAGTTTACTCGTTTCTTCAGCTGCGAGGAATAAATTGCTTTCTAAAATTAGAAAAATCTTACTCGATTCTTCAGCTTTGACAGGAATACTTGCTTGTGAAGTATTAGGCTTACTTTACTCATTTCTCAGCTGTGAGAGGAATTCATGCTTGCAAACTATGAGGAACAGTTACTTGTTTGTTCAGCTTTAAGAGAACTATTTGCTTGCAAACTTTTAGGATGGATTTACTTGTTTCTTCAGCTGTGAGAGGAATTCATGCTTGCAAACTATGAGAAACTTGTTTGTTCAGCTCTAAGAGAACTATTTGTTTGCAAACTTTTAGGATGGATTTACTTGTTTCTTCAGCTGTGAGAGGAATTCATGCTAGCAAACTATGAGAAACTTGTTTGTTCAGCTCTAAGATAACTATTTGTTTGCAAACTTTTAGGATGGATTTACTTGTTTCTCAGCTGTGAGAGGAATTCATGCTTGCAAACTATGAGAAACTTGTTTGTTCAGCTCTAAGAGAACTATTTGTTTGCAAACTTTTAGGATGGATTTACTTGTTTCTTCAGCTGTGAGAGGAATTCATGCTTGCAAACTATGAGAAACTTGTTTGTTCAGCTCTAAGAGAACTATTTGTTTGCAAACTTTTAGGATGGATTTACTTGTTTCTCAGCTGTGAGAGGAATTCATGGTTGCAAACTATGAGGAACTTGTTTGTTCAGTTCTAGGAGAACTATTTGCTTGCAAACTTTTAGGATGGATTTACTTGTTTCTCAACTGTGAGAGGAATTCATGCTTGCAAACTATGAGGAACAGTTACTTGTTTGTTCAGCTCTAAGAGAACTATTTGCTTGCAAACTTTTAGGATGAATTTACTCGTTTCTCAGCTGTGAGAGGAATTCATGCTTGCAAACTATGAGGAATAGCAAAGTATAGCTTCTTTTTAATTTTAGCTTATGACATCAATCCTATGTTTATCCTAAAATAATTTTATTCTGTATAGCGTCTTTTGCTAAAATTATCTTCAGGCATTTAGAAGTGTTCCCAGCAGAAATAGTTGAATAGAAAAATATTAAGAGAAAAAATAATAAATTTGTTTGTCCCCAACAAAATAAAATCCGTTTATTATTTTGGGAAGCTCTTCCTTACTAAAGTTGATCGACAATAACGACACACGGGACATTTTAACACACGCGACAAAACTAGTCGTGCTACGCGTTCTCATGGTGGTGAAGAAAGATAATAAATTCCATCTATATTATTATTTAGGAATATAAAACTAATACCATAAAATAATTTCATACAACGGCCTTGAGGAATTCCGAAAACAGCAATTATCTACTCGAGTTGTTCCACCCAGTATATAATTAAGTAACAATCTGTTGTAGTGACGTCACAGGGCCGAATTTGAATGGTTCAAAATTAATGCCCCTCCCATAGCAAGCGTTTACAAAACATCATAAAATAAGAATGTCTATCATTACCATAACGTAAACGTGACAATAATTTATTTATTAACAATGTCCAGTCACTTGAAACAAAGTTATTTGTCTTACACTTTCCAATACAGGTTGCCATGAGTTATATTGTGCCGCAAACGTTCTATGACAATTGATAACATGGTTTCAGTTCATAACTGAGTCAAATACGCACGACGGAAATGTAAAAATAGCGTCGTGTGAGCCGCCTTAATAAATCGGAACCCAGTCTTTCTAAGGATACTCAGGGAGTGCGTTCTCAGCCTCGACCATCTTCTAGCTAAACTTAACTACTCTGATACGAAAGATTTTCCTGAGCAAAAGTTCTGGTTATTTGAAGTTTAAAACGGCATGGAATACTTTCACAGCAAAGGAAGGTTGTTGCTCCCTTCTTATGTAAAAAGCCTTATCATTACTAGTAATACACGCTAAGCTGATTCTCTCCCGGCGCGGCGCACATGAGCTCGAAAGTAATCGGGACGTCGAGTTAGTTTTCAATCTGGATAGACAGAAGTACATTGGGAGTAATGGGGCAACGCACATGGGACGCAGATAGCTATCGGCTAGCATCGGCCTATCTCGATAGGTATCTGGACTGACGCAGGTTTCTCCTCCTATCTTGGCGTCAATTCTATCGCCAGCGTTCCACAAGTACACAGTTGGTAATGGTACAGCGCACATGCACCGCAGCTTACTTTCTATCTCTTTCATTTTATCAGGTAAGTTTACGATAATATAATTACTAATTTCACATTATTTATATATTTAACTTTAAATACGATTGAATAACCAATTGACATCAATGTGTAACATTAATATTAATTAGGTTGATAATTTGTTATTAATATCAATGATGATTTATAGTTTTAAATATTAATCTGAAAGTAATCGGGACGCCGGGATAGTTTTCTATCCAATCTTTTTTGATACCTATCGAAGTTTCAGCGCACATGAGATAGAGTTTAAGCGCGCGTCATTTCAAGCCTATCTTTTTGATAGTTATTTTCCATGTTGGAAACTGGCTTCACTCTATGTTGTTTCTCCTACGAGATGGATCATAAACAAGTGCAGGTTTACAAAAAGAAAGTAGCGTTTTCGTTCTTAGTGTACAAATACATTGGTGAAAAGGAAAGTAAAAGAAGATATTGGATTCACCCATTTAATAATGATAGATATTTAAAAGATGCGTTCAATTGATTTAAGGGAAGATGAACATAAATTCTTTAATTATTTTCGAATGTCTACTCGATCTTTTGATGAATTTTGTTTGATAAGTTTGTTTGGAAATCTAAAATCATGTTTTTGCAGATTTCCTCCCAAGCCGATAGTTTTTTTTACCCTTACTTTATACTCTTAGCTTCGTACATCCCATATTGTCCTATGTTGTTTAAATCTTCTATAAACAATTCTACATCTACGTGCAAATCTTCACTCTCCATGGCTGATAGATTTAATTACTAAATATATATAATATTAAATAAAATGATTAGTAACTATTAAATATTATTATGTAAAACTATAAATCATCATTGATATTAATAACAAATTATCAACCTAATTAATATTAATGTTACACATTGATGTCAATTGGTTATTCAATCATATTTAAAGTTAAACATATAAATAATAAGAAATTAGTAATTATAGGCTATTATCGAAAACTTACCCGATAAAATTAAACAGATAGAAAGTAAGCTGCGGTGCATTGCGCTGTCCCATTACCAACTGTGTACTAGAGGAACGCTGGCGATAGAATTGACGCCAAGATAGGAGGAGAAACCTGCGTCAGCCCTGTACCTATCGAGATAGGCTGAGGCCATCCGATAGCTATCGGAGTCCCATGTGCGTTGGCAGAAGCCTATCAGCTTGAAAACTATCTCTGCGTCCCGATTACTTCTAAGCTCATGTGTGCCGGGCCTAAAGGTGCCTTATCTAAATCTTTTGTCGTTCACTTTAACCGGCAATCGATATTAACAATCAATTGGATAGCCGAACAAATTGAATCACAGAGCATCAAGACAGTGGTGAAACTATCAAGTGGAATTTTAAACCGCTTCAATTCTTAGTGGACAGCCACCATCTCTCCTCACTTTGATACGAGCTGAATAGTTCAACGTCAACGCTGCCATTTCTGGACATCAAGACCCAACAATGTATACATGTAGCCAGTATCCACGAAGATATAAGGTTTTAAGTATTATACGTTTTAACTCCACGCCTTGAGTATGATACACTCTCGTCTATTATTTTGTTCTCTTTTTCAATAAAATCATATTAACAATTGATGTGGAAAACAGCTAAAGGTTTGGTGAATACCACAGCATATCCGGTTCAGAATCTAGATGTTCGTTCCTTATCTTAAGTATGTGCTGTATAAAACATTTTTAAGTTTTCAGGTTTGTATTGCGAACCATATATTTTTATAGCGAACCCAGTAGATGGGGAAAGTCACCTTATTAATCTTTAGAAATAAATGAAGGAATGTCTGTTAAAGTCTCTATTGAAAGGGGGGTTTAGCGGTTCTACGGTTTTTAGCGGTTTAGCGCAGACTGACGTAGATCTTATAGCTAAGGTTATCAATATCTTTGCTGGGTTTTGGACTAATTACAGGCACTAGTCTTTGCAACTATGAGGGCTTGCGTCATAGTTTACTATAAAACTTGTAATTTTATAAAAAAACTTCTATTGTTTTACATTCTTCATAAAATATATAGACTATAGCAACCTAACTTTCTTAAAGTTTTCTATTAAAAGTATTTTTTGCGCCTAAATAATTTTTTTTTTTTTTAACTAATAACATTATTTGAAATAAAATTAAGAGGATCCTTTTTTAAATAAAACTGATCAAATTATGGTACCAAATTTGATAAACAGAAATGTTTCTTAATTATGACCATGAAAAAGGCATATTTGTAAAAACAGGTGTAAAATAATTAAATAAACTCTTAATTGAGCTTTAAAAATTTAATCTTTGAAATTAAAAAAAAAACAATATTTAAAATAACACCTCTTAGTTGCACGGTCGGATTCCTTTTGGAGGGTTGACATTTCCGGAAAGTTGGGACAAATTCACACCCTAAAACAAAATATTTAAAATTATATATCACTTCACACCATCCAAATTTTTTAAATTAAACACAAGTTTACAAAATAAGCGAAATAAAGTTCTTCTTAATGTAGATACGTTCCAATTTAAAGTGTGTGCATTAAAGTATTACATTTGAGTACAGGATTATACAGGTAATTAGATTAAATTCTTGGAAGAATTTACAGCAAGATCTCGAAAGCAAACGTTTTACCTAACATAAAATTCCGATCGAATTTACGGTACTTTTATAAAGTTCTGTAAGAACTTCATTGTTTGTTACAACGATTCTCTCGTGTTTATAGGCCTATGCAGTATATAAACCATTGCATATATATGCTTATCAGTTACGCTCATGGAAATATTATGGACATGGTAGACGTATATTTATTACTAGCTCTCATTGTATCTCAGTTTTACGAAAATGTCTTGAAGGTTTAATATTTGAATTTCCTTATGAAAGTTTAAATAATATTATTGTTGTTACAAAACTGACTAATTTCAAATACTTTTCTATCCTATAAATTCTAGCTGTTCTATCCTAGCCTTCACTGAACTCAGCACACCTCGGTAAAATAGTAATATTCACTGTACTCAAAACGTAATATAATTTTAAAACTATAGTTGAAGTCAAAAGTTAAAATAATGTATTGCTAACGTAAACCACAAAGCAATCACGAATTAAAATGTTAATAGAAATAACTGTATGATATATTATGGCTAATTTATAAAATATAATACATGTATAGTGCAGGCCAAGTAACTGTGCATTTGGCCTTGAGAGGTTGGCGAGACGGGATGTAGAGGGAATACTTTCCTATAAAACTCATCAGCCCAAATAAGACTATTTACAGCGAATATGTAAAACTAAAAACTCATCAGCTCAAATAAGACAATTTACAGCGAATATGTAAAACTAAAAACTCATCAGCCCAAATAAGACAATTTGCAGCGAATATGTGAAACTAAAAACTCATCAGCTAAAATAATACAATTTACAGCAAATATCTGAAACTAAAAACTCAACAGCTCAAATAAGACAATTTGCAGCGAATATCTAAAACTAAAAACTCATCAACTCAAATAAGACAATTTGCAGCGAATATGTAAAACTAAAAACTCATCAGCTCAAATAAGACAATTTACAGCGAATATGTAAAACTAAAAACTCATCAGCCCAAATAAGACAATTTGCAGCGAATATGTGAAACTAAAAACTCATCAGCTAAAATAATACAATTTACAGCAAATATCTGAAACTAAAAACTCAACAGCTCAAATAAGACATTTTACAACAAATATGTAAAACTAACAACTGATCAGCTAAAATAATACAATTTGCAGCGAATATGTAAAACTAAAAACTCATCAGTTCAAATAAGACTATTTACAGCAAATATCTGAAACTAAAAACTCATTACCTCATATAAGACCATTTATTTACAGCAAATATCTGAAACTAAAAACTCAACAGCTCAAATAAGACATTTTACAACAAATATGTAAAACTAACAACTCATCAGCTAAAATAATACAATTTACAGCGAATATCTAAAACTAAAAACTCATCAGCTTAAATAAGACTATTTACAATAAATATGTGAAACCAAAAACTCATTACCTCGTATAAGACCATTTATTTACAGCAAATATCTGAAACTAAAAACTCAACAGCTCAAATAAGACATTTTACAACAAATATGTAAAACTAACAACTCATCAGCTAAAATAATACAATTTGCAGCGAATATGTGAAACTAAAAACTCATCAGCTTAAATAAGACTATTTACAATAAATATGTGAAACCAAAAACTCATTACCTCGTATAAGACCATTTATTTACAGCAAATATCTGAAACTAAAAACTCAACAGCTCAAATAAGACATTTTACAACAAATATGTAAAACTAACAACTCATCAGCTAAAATAATACAATTTGCAGCGAATATGTGAAACTAAAAACTCAACAGCTCAAATAAGACATTTTACAACAAATATGTAAAACTAACAACTCATCAGCTAAAATAATACAATTTACAGCGAATATCTAAAACTAAAAACTCATCAGCTTAAATAAGACTATTTACAATAAATATGTGAAACCAAAAACTCATTACCTCGTATAAGACCATTTATTTACAGCAAATATCTGAAACTAAAAACTCAACAGCTCAAATAAGACATTTTACAACAAATATGTAAAACTAACAACTCATCAGCTAAAATAATACAATTTGCAGCGAATATGTGAAACTAAAAACTCATCAGCTTAAATAAGACTATTTACAATAAATATGTGAAACTAAAAACTCATTACCTCGTATAAGACCATTTATTTACAGCAAATATCTGAAACTAAAAACTCAACAGCTCAAATAAGACATTTTACAACAAATATGTAAAACTAACAACTCATCAGCTCAAATAATACAATTTGCAGCGAATATGTGAAACTAAAAACTCATCACTTCAAATAAGACTATTTACAGCAAATATCTGAAACTAAAAACTCATTAACTCATATAAGACCATTTATTTACAGCAAATATCTGAAACTAAAAACTCAACAGGTCAAATAAGACCTTTTTGCAACAAATATGTAAAACTAACAACTCATCAGCTAAAATAATACAATTTGCAGCGAATATGTGAAACTAAAAACTCATCAGTTCAAATAAGACTATTTACAGCAAATATCTGAAACTAAAAACTCATTACCTCATATAAGACCATTTATTTACAGCAAATATCTGAAACTAAAAACTCATCAGCCCAAATAAGACAATTTGCAGCGAATATGTAAAACTAAAAACTCATCAGACCAAATAACACAATTTGCAGCGAATATGTGAAACTAAAAACTCATCAGCTAAAATAATACAATTTACAGCGAATATTTAAAACTAAAAACTCATTACCTCATATAAGACCATTTATTTACAGGAAATATCGGAAACTAAAAACTCAACAGCTCAAATAAGACATTTTACAACAAATATGTAAAACTAACAACTCATCAGCTAAAATAATACAATTTGCAGCGAATATGTGAAACTAAAAACTCATCAGTTCAAATAAGACTATTTACAGCAAATATCTGAAACTAAAAACTCATTACCTCATATAAGACCATTTATTTACAGCAAATATCCGAAACTAAAAACTCATCAGCTCAAATAAGACAATTTGCAGCGAATATGTAAAACTAAAAACTCATCAGACCAAATAACACAATATACAGCAAATATCTGAAACTAAAAACTCATCAGCCCAAATAAGACAATTTGCAGCGAATATGTAAAACTAAAAACTCATCAGACCAAATAACACAATTTACAGCAAATATCTGAAACTAAAAACTCATCAGCCCAAATAAGACAATTTGCAGCGAATATGTAAAACTAAAAACTCATCAGACCAAATAACACAATTTACAGCAAATATCTGAAACTAAAAACTCATCAGCCCAAATAAGACAATTTGCAGCGAATATGTAAAACTAAAAACTCATCAGACCAAATAACACAATTTACAGCAAATATCTGAAACTAAAAACTCATCAGCCCAAATAAGACAATTTGCAGCGAATATGTAAAACTAAAAACTCATCAGACCAAATAACACAATTTGCAGCGAATATGTGAAACTAAAAACTCATTACCTCATATAAGACCATTTATTTACAGCAAATATCGGAAACTAAAAACTCATCAGCTCAAATAAGACATTTTACAACACAGTTACGCAGCAATCAAATGTACGGATGTCGGGAATTCCCGTCTAGTACACGCACCCAGCTTCAAAAATCCCATCCGTGCCGTACCGTCCTAGTGTGCTCTTAGCTTTTATGACTTAAAAAGGCGATGTCAAGGTCAATGTCGCGACAAAGCCCCTGAACAACTTTAAACTTCCTACAAGATAACAAATTTTACTAATGCCAACCATCACACTGGAATACTTTATGATAGTGTTAGTACTTCCACGCAGCTGCTATAAGGGCGGGACCACGAAATTTTACTTTACACACATATTTTATCTTATTGACAAATCAAGCCAAAGATATACATATGTCGAATTTTGAATACATCCTACATTTAAATTTGTAACTTGAATATTGTATTTGTATGTCATCATACAATTTAATTTTGTTTTGAAAATATTAAAAAAAGGTATTTTTCTATGATTTTACTAATCCTATTGCTGTGGTATAGGACGAAATTAATAAATAGGCTGTAATATTATTATATAAAATTCTTTTTTTATTACTTTAATGTATTATTTCATTACAAAGACTAAAAAAATATATAAGCACGTACTAAATTAAATGGGTTGCCTACAGTTCATTCGATACAATCAATACAGAAAAACCGTGGATCACTTATCACAAGTGGGGAAAACGTCGATTTCGAAGTGAAATCATCTACGTTTAAAAGAAAGTAAGCTATCAATGCTTAGTTTGAAGTATATTCTTGGCCTACTAGAAGCCAAACCTGGATTCATGACATAACTGTTTAATCTTATTTACACTGCTTTTCGCTTATCAGAGCCTTATTACGTAAATGCTACATGTCATGTCTGCCAAGACTGTGTGCTATGGTGATACAATTCAAATAGATACCTGGGGCAGTAAATTAGACTCGACGTCAAGCACAAATTTGGTGAGTAGAATCAGTTACAAAGTCAAGATCATTGTCCGTCTAACGTTCAGCTGGTAAAACTAAAGCGTTGTTTATGAAACTAAAGTTCAGGTGGCAACCTTTGGCGATTGTGAAATATTTGAAGTTCAATCCAATCGAGTTCTCTCGTGAAAAAAATGCGCGTTTCCTAAAGTTTGTTAATATATTGGTTGCAGTCTAGAAACAGTGGGTATTTGTTGTCAATTCTTAAGAATAAAATCAGTTATAAAACAGTTCAACAAAATCTTATTACATTTATTATACCATTGATTCATCGTAGATGTTCAATAAAATTCAGGTCCCTAATGAACTGCGGACACCTCTATTAACTATTATTTATTTATTTTATTTATTGCAGAAGTTTCGGTCTTTATCGTCTTATGAGCATTTTCAACATACTTGTAAATAACCATAAAACATAAAACATGTAGTGCTTGTATGTCAATTTTACAGCCTATCCAACAGATAAATATATTCATAAACTGACAATCAGAGTTTGTGATGCTTAAAGCTGTTGGATGAGCTTTATAGACTATTTCATAATTATTGTTGTATGGTGTAGCCTATATTCATGCCTTGTAGTCAGAAGTCACGTGAGTGGCCGAAACGTCGACGATATAAGACGTAAATTAAAAAAATAATGGTTAATATAATCTTTCTTTAGTGCTGAACGTGTGTAATGATATCTAAAAGATGTCAGACTCCACAACTTTATTCAAGCGAGAAAATCCATTTAACACAATCATTCCAAAATCATAACAATCCTTCGAGAATTTTGCAGAAAATATATATATTTGGCTTCTCTTCAAAACTCTTCAAAACATTTTTTTATTGTATTGTATATTTAACTACGACTAAGTTAAATTTTTGTAATCAAATTAAAACTATTTTCATCATTGTTTATTTTACAAATCATAAGTGAATCTTCTTAGAACACGTATTTCAAATGATTAGAAATCACACCATATTGTCTATTGGCGTATAAAATAAAGTGCAAAGTTAAAGCCAAATAGCCATATTACGAAAATAAATTTTTATATATTAAAATATGTACGAATTGAAATAAAAAACTTTCGTATTACAAAGGGCATTTATAACTGGCAATTATAAGTTGCTACACAATGTTAAATAAAAACATCTCCAATATATATCTCATGAAACGTGACCAATGAATAAATGTGATATATTTATTCCAAACATGACTTAACATAATATTTAGAGTTACGTGTAAGGTGCATGACTAAGTTCTTTGATAAACTAAAAGTTTAAAAAGAATTTTAAAAGTCTGGACTTCTGTGTTCTAAAGTTATCCTTTAGGCTTACATCACATGCCTTTAAATATTTGTTTTGATAGTGTTAATATTTATTAATTATACAAAAAATATTATAAATAAAAAATCACCAATTAATTTATTTAAAGTGTTATTAAACACTTAATACGTATATTTCAGTTGGAAACCATCTTCAAAAACCTTTCTAGATTTTTGAGTTTTTAAATTTTTGTTTATTTAGTTTATAGTCCAATATCAACATTTGTCTTTAATAAGTCATAAACTATTATTTTAAAAATACTTAATTACCTCCTAAAATATTGAAATGGGTGGTAAAGCGGCCGTCTATAAATAAGCAAATCTGCAAGTGTTACTTTCAAACAACTGCAAGAAAAAAATTCAACATTATCACCTAAAAACATCTCAATAACGGTTATTAAGACAGTATATATGCAGAAACGGACTGTTTTTAAAGTAAATTTAACTTTTTATAAATCGGTAAAGCCGCTAAGTAGGCCTAAGCATTTTTTAAATACAAATTCGTATTATTAAAAAGTAGGCCTATGATATTTCATCAATTTATTAAACTATAATTTAATTATAAAGTTTTTATTAAGCTAGGATAGAAATCTCATTTACTGAAATAAATAAAATGAGTAAAACTATTTAACTAAAATATTGTTTCCCTCTAAAATCTTGAAATATATAATCATATTTCATTGTTTATGTACAGGGACACTCAGATAGTTTGTTAACTTTAAACATAAAATATAGGAGCAAGTAAAATTTTGGCCTTGTTAATTTTTGTTTTTATTAATTAAACACAATGCAAATTCATAAACCACAAGTAACTACACACTATTTTATGAACTACAAATCAACAACTTAAGTAGATTTCTTTTACCAGATACAAATTTATTTAGAGGTAGAATCCAGGTGATGATCGGCGGCTGAGGAATCTTGTTGGAAGAGCACTTCCCTGTTAACGTAAAGGTTTTGAACGTGATACACTGTAACACCAAAGAATGTCTCTGGCATTTTAGGCCCCTAGTCTACTCAGACTGGGAAAATAAGTAACTAGTGCCAAATATATGTTAATAAAGGGCAGATGAGGCCTTAGATATAGTCACATTACTTCCCTTGAATACTGCTTATCCCAACTAATGCACCAAAATGTAATGTAATTACATGCTAACTAACAAGCTAAAACTCTTAATACAACCTTAAAAAACTACTGGCAAAACCAGTTTTTGCTACTGGTTTATTTGCAGCCACTTATGAGGTTGACAACTGGATTTAATGAACTGCTATTCTATAGATAAATGAGTCCTAAATATTTACTTCAAATCAAAAATTTTTGTTTATCTGATTGCTATTGGCTTTTAATATACTTCAGTTTGTGAATGTTTTAGTAAGATGAAGGAATTGTGAAACTTGATTAATAAAAATTATGAAACTGTTTGTTAGAATAAATTATTCCTATCGTACTTTCACCACCCACTGATTTAAATATTTCTATTTCTGGATAATTGGTTTACAGGACGACAGTTTATCCAAAGTAAGGATATATGTAAAGGTATTAGAATAGAATCCTTTTCGTGTAGCTGAGCCATCTGTTTTGAATATAGTGTAATGTTTGCATGGGATTCTCACATAATCCCGCAGTAAGATTTTCACCTTATATTCATACGCTATAATTATATACCATTACAAAATCACAGAATTTAAAATTCTGCTCATCATCTTTAACAAAAAAAGATAGGAAAAATAGTTTCTAGATTCAGAAAAAAACATCTTTTAATTCATTCTGTTTACAAAATAGCTGGTTTTTACTAGTTTATTGCGTAGATCTTCTTCTAACCTGATCTCTTTTTAAAAATCGATTCATTGCAATAATTTTTAAAACAATAAAGAATTTAGTCGATGTCATCAACCCTGTATTTGTAATTTTGTCAATTTGAAGTCCTTTAGTTCAGATTCGTACCCAGCAGGCGATGTTATAGTGCGTGTCACATAGCTTGGCGTGTAGGGGATCTAGTCCGAGCTGCTCCCACTATACTTCCCCTACGTTCACGTGTACAGTCAACTCAATTTGAAGTCCTTTAGTTCAGATTCGTACCAAGCAGGCGATGTTATAGTGCGTGTCACATAGCTTGGCGTGTAGGGGATCTAGTCCGAGCTGCTCCCACTATACTTCCCCTACGTTCACGTGTACAGTCAACTCAATTTGAAGTCCTTTAGTTCAGATTCGTACCCAGCAGGCGATGTTATAGTGCGTGTCACATAGCTTGGCGTGTAGGGGATCTAGTCCGAGCTGCTCCCACTATACTTCCCCTACGTTCACGTGTACAGTCAACTCAACTTGAAGTCCTTTAGTTCAGATTCGTACCCAGTGCGTGTCACATAGCTTGGCGTGTAGGGGATCTAGTCCGAGCTGCTCCCACTATACTTCCCCTACGTTCACGTGTACAGTCAACTCAATTTGAAGTCCTTTAGTTCAGATTCGTACCCAGCAGGCGATGTTATAGTGCGTGTCACATAGCTTGGCGTGTAGGGGATCTAGTCCGAGCTGCTCCCACTATACTTCCCCTACGTTCACGTGTACAGTCAACTCAATTTGAAGTCCTTTAGTTCAGATTCGTACCCAGCAGGCGATGTTATAGTGCGTGTCACATAGCTTGGCGTGTAGGGGATCTAGTCCGAGCTGCTCCCACTATACTTCCCCTACGTTCACGTGTACAGTCAACTCAATTTGAAGTCCTTTAGTTCAGATTCGTACCCAGCAGGCGATGTTATAGTGCGTGTCACATAGCTTGGCGTGTAGGGGATCTAGTCCGAGCTGCTCCCACTATACTTCCCCTACGTTCACGTGTACAGTCAACTCAATTTGAAGTCCTTTAGTTCAGATTCGTACCCAGCAGGCGATGTTATAGTGCGTGTCACATAGCTTGGCGTGTAGGGGATCTAGTCCGAGCTGCTCCCACTATACTTCCCCTATGTTCACGTGTACAGTCAACTCAATTTGAAGTCCTTTAGTTCAGATTCGTACCCAGTGCGTGTCACATAGCTTGGCGTGTAGGGGATCTAGTCCGAGCTGCTCCCACTATACTTCCCCTACGTTCACGTGTACAGTCAACTCAATTTGAAGTCCTTTAGTTCAGATTCGTACCCAGCAGGCGATGTTATAGTGCGTGTCACATAGCTTGGCGTGTAGGGGATCTAATCCGAGCTGCTCCCACTATACTTCCCCTACATTCACGTGTACAGTCAACTCAATTTGAAGTACGTAGTTATCGTCCTCAGTAATGCTGACTGACTGGACTGGAGTTACTGCGAGCCCAGACTGTATCTTGTGTCTGCTGGTGGTAGGAGTGTTGTACGCATGCGCCAACGAGGCGCCCAGTTAAGTGGCGTGCACTACATTAAGAGTTTTGAGATTTAAAACAGATGTGATAAAACATACTTGAGTAGAATCAAACAAACAACAATTTATTATTGTTGCAAATATTTATATTTTAAACACATGTTTTCGGAACTAATTGGGGTAAAAATTTTATATTGGCATGATATGCTATGAAATAGTTGATAAAGTCTAAGGTTGCAACTGGCCAACTTCTTACGGACTTTGAGAAAATGTATTTTTAGACTGATTGTATATTCTAGACTAGTGGAATCTCATAGTCATTTTTCTGTTATTTTTTAAAATTCCGTGTCTTATTGTTGGATTAGAATTGTACGTATTTCGCCTATTTATTTAAAATATACTTACATTATGAGTGAATAGAAAGTTAGATAACTGAACATAGTCAAGAGTTAGATAGATAAATTTGAGAATTAAAGCAAGGCATACACTTTAAAACTTCCCTGACTCGGAGATAGCTCACCGTATGGGAAATCGAAGGCGTCATCGTATGCACTTTACAAAAGCCATCCAGCTGCAATTCAATATCCTCTCTACGGAACTACGGTAATTACGTAAAAATCGGAAGCAACCTGTTTTACTAGAAAATGCAGACAGTAGACCAAAGTCGTAACACGAGACCGCAAGGCGATTACTTGAAGGACTTCATTGAAATATCTCGGACTCAACCTTAACAAGCGTTTTTCCTTTTCCCAACAGGTTTCATCCCATTATTAAATATAGGGCTAATCTCTCCCTATTCTTTTCCGGCCTCAGTCCTATCTCCCTGAAAATATGTACCTTACGCTCCCCTAGCTCTGTCCTTGCTTAAACCGCTCCTGTCTCGTATACACCGATGTCTAAAAACTCTTTTATATACCCTCCCTCACAAAATAAATGAGATTTATTTCCAAATCTAATTGTTCGTTTCCAACACTACTACCGGTAATTTCCTCCCTGTTTATAAAACCGAACCTCACACATATAGCTGGCAATACGTAAGTTAGCACGCGACCTCGAAGGGCGAGCATAGGCGGGGGGAAGAGTAGAGCAGAAGACCGTTCCACAGACATTATAATATGAAGCAAAGTATAGTATTTATATTACAATAATATAGATCTGACAAGACCGAAAAGCCGCTATAAATATTATTTAATTTGATTTGTCGTATTAACCAGATCATTTACATAAAGTATTGAACAAATTTATTTATAACAGTTTTCTAAATGACCCCAACTCCTTCAATTTCTGAGCGATGTCCTTCGATGCACTACAAAAACAAATGTTTTTAAATAGGGCTAGCTTTTTGTTTTCTATCGATCGATCGTGTGCCAGTTTACGAGTAAACAGCTTGTACACATGGAATCTACGTGCTCTAGTGATCCTCCACCAATCTCTAGATCCCGTCCTAAACTCCTTCTTTAACCACAATCTAATTACCCCTCTTACTACACACAATTAAATTACATTCTTTATCTTTGTAAAATATTTTTTTAAATTATTTTTTACTTAATAAGCTGGATTTAAATTTTTCAAGCAAACTTTTGTATTTAGGATTAATTTAGACTTAATTAACAATCTTATTAATTACTTACATATGAACGACATATTTTTACAACTCACTTTTTAAACTTTATAGAATTGTAAACTGTAACTTTATAGAATAAAAAGAATTAATCAATAAGTTAGTTCCCTCAGAGAAATAAATGAAATCAGCCTACCCCAGAGTAAACAAATCTATATAGCCCTACGTCCCAACTGCATCGACGACTTTCCACAATGGAATTCACCCCCCCCCCCTTATTCCCGCACAAAATCTAAAGCTCTGGCCACAAATTCTTCTTGCAGCTAGTGTCATGTGACTGACGCTGCATATCTACGGGTGTTGCTGAGCCCCCTTCTACTCTAACTGACTACCCTATGCGCCCTATATGTTACGATGAAATAAAACTTACCCGATACGAATTTATTCATGACTATGATTAATACTTAATAGCTGTTTTAGCTCTATTATAAAGGTGGCCCCAATGCAATGCCTATTTGTAAGGAGATTAGGCGATATAACTAGTATAGCATGCGAGGTGGCCTCAATGAAGTGACTAGTGTAAGGAGATTAGGCGATATAACTAGTATAGCATGTGAGGTGGCCCCAATGCAATTACTAGTGTAAGGAGATTAGGCGACATAGCTAGCATAGCATGCGAGGTAGCCCCAATGCAATGACTATTTGTAAGAAGATTAGGCGATATAACTAGTATAGCATACGAGGTGGTCCCAATGCAATGACTAGTTGTAAAGAGATTTGGCGCTATAACTAGTATAGCATGCGAGGTGGCCCCAATGCAATGACTAGTTATAAGGAGATTAGGCGATATAACTAGTCCGAGGTGGCCCAAATGCAATGACTATCTGTAAAAAGATTAGGTAAAATAACTAGTACAGCATGCGAGGTGGCCCCAATGCAATGACTATTTGTAAGGAGATTAGGCGATATAAGTAGTACAGCATACGAGGTGGCCCCAATGCAATGACTATTTGTAAGGAGATTAGGTAATATAACTAGTATAGCATGCGAGGTGGCCCCAATGCAATGACTAGTTGTAAGGAGATTAGGCGATATAACTAGTATAGCATGCGAGGTGGCCCCAATGCAATGACTAGTGTAAGGAGATTAGGCGACATAACTAGCATAGCATACGAGGTGGTCCCAATGCAATAACTAGTTGTAAGGAGATTAGGCGTTATAACTAGTACAGCATGCGAGGTGGCCCCACTGCAATGACTAGTTGTAAAGAGATTAGGCTATATAACTAGTATAGCATACGAGGTGGCCCCATTGCAATGACTATTTGTAAGGAGATTAGGTAATATAACTAGTATAGCATGCGAGGTGGCCCCGATGCAATGACTAGTTGTAAGGAGATTAGGTAATATAACTAGTATAGCATGCGAGGTGGCCCCAATGCAATCACTAGTTGTAAGGAGATTAGGTAATATAACTAGTATAGCATGCGAGGTGGCCGAAATGCAATGACTATTTGTAAGGAGAATAGGCGATATAAGTAGTACAGCATACGAGGTGGCCCCAATGCAATGACTATTTGTAAGGAGATTAGGTAATATAACTAGTATAGCATGCGAGGTGGCCCCAATGCAATGACTATTTGTAAGGAGATTAGGCGATATATCTATTATCACATGCGAGGTGGCCCCAATGCAATGACTAGTTGTAAGAAGATTAGGCGATATATCTATTATCACATGCGAGGTGGCCCCAATGCAATGACTAGTTGTAAGGAGATTAGGCGATATATCTATTATCACATGCAAGGTGGACCCAATGCAATGCCTATTTGTAAGGAGATTAGGCGATATAACTAAAATAGCATACGAGGTGGTCCCAATGCAATGACTAGTTGTAAGGAGATTTGGCGTTATAACTAGTATAGCATGCGAGGTGGCCCCAATGCAATGACTAGTTGTAAGGAGATTAGGCGATATATCTATTATCACATGCGAGGTGGCCCCAATGCAATGACTAGTTGTAAGGAGATTAGGCGATATATCTATTATCACATGCAAGGTGGCCCCAATGCAATGCCTATTTGTAAGGAGATTAGGTAATATAACTAGTATAGCATGCGAGGTGGCCCCAATGCAATGCCTATTTTTAAGGAGATTAGGCGATATAACTAGTATAGCATGCGAGTTGGCCAAAATGCAATTACTAGTGTAAGGAGATTAGGCGATATAACTAGTATAGCATGCGAGGTGGCCCCAATGCAATGACTAGTGTAAAGAGATTAGGCGACATAACTAGCATAGCATGCGAGGTGGTTCCAATGCAATGACTATTTGTAAGGAGATTAGGCGATATAACTAGTATAGCATATGAGGTGGCCCCATTGCAATTACTATTTGTAAGGTGATTAGGTAATATAACTAGTATAGCATGCGAGGTGCCCCAATGCAATGACTCTCTGTAAGGAGATTAGGCGATATAACTAGTTAGCATACGAGGTGGCCCCGATGCAATGGCTAGTTGTAAGGAGATTAGGTAATATAACTAGTATAGCATGCGAGGTGGCCCCAATGCAATGACTATTTGTAAGGAGATTAGGTAATATAACTAGTATAGCATGCGAGGTGGCCCCGATGCAATGGCTAGTTGTAAAGAGATTAGACGATATAACTAGTATAGCATGCGAGGTGGCCCCAATGCAATGACTATTTGTATGGAGATTAGGCGATATAACTAGTATAGCATGCGAGGTGGCCCCAATGCAATGACTATTTGTAAGGAGATTAGGTAATATAACTAGTATAGCATACGAGGTGGCCCCGATGCAATGGCTAGTTGTAAAGAGATTAGACGATATAACTAGTATAGCATGCGAGGTGGCCCCAATGCAATGACTATTTGTATGGAGATTAGGCGATATAACTAGTATAGCATGCGAGGTGGCCCCAATGCAATGACTATTTGTAAGGAGATTAGGTAATATAACTAGTATAGCATACGAGGTGGCCCCGATGCAATGGCTAGTTGTAAAGAGATTAGACGATATAACTAGTATAGCATGCGAGGTGGCCCCAATGCAATGACTATTTGTATGGAGATTAGGCGATATAACTAGTATAGCATGCGAGGTGCCCCAATGCAATGACTATCTGTAAGGAGATTATTCGATATATCTATTATCACATGCGAAAGATAGAAAACTATTGTAAAAATAACTATTGGGAAAATATAGCTCCTAGTTACAAAATATAAGGAGCTTTCGTATTTTCCATCGCCAGTGCAGGATCGTGTACCTGTAGTTAATCTAGTCTCTATCAAGATAATAAAGAGGTTACACCCCTTGTAAAAAAAAGGCTAAGGAGGTGTAGAGGGTTTGACCAGCACTAAGGATAGCACATAATGATCCTGTGGTATGGTATATAGGAAAATTAATATATCAAAATTATGAGTCGTTTACTTTTAACAGACCATGTCTCAACCGGTACGAAGTTGTGTCTCCTCCCTGTGTAATGGCTGTAATTCCAAACGTCCAATAACAATACAGGTAAGTGCATAGATCTTTGTACTGTAATATGATTTTTGTAAAATTGAGTTCGGATTCATTTCACCAAACCCTTTATATATTTAAAAGTTTGTTACGTTTTCAGTTTATGCGATTCTGAAGCATGAGTTGAAAATTCTTCTTTATGTTAGTGTTCCTTAACTTTAACGAACAGTATACGACATTGCCTTTTCAACTTTTGAGAGAATACAACTGGAAATTATTATAAAAACAGAATATAATAAATTAAATTGTTGAAAAATTAGACAGATTATGCATAATACACATTTATGTTTTATATTACATCTTTAATAGTTGGGTATTTCACTGTCACAAAAATAAGTTTTCAAATGTTAGGTAATAATAATATAAAATCAACCGTTTCCTGCAGTAGATGCCCAAACATTGATTATATTTGGACGTTGTATAAGGTAGTGACATCATAGCGTTATGTGAACTCTGCATCAGTCAGCAGTCAGCTGAGCCAGATTACGACAGCTGTTCACGCAACAATATTCCCAGTTGTACTTTCACGGCTTTACCCGCCTATTGGAGCATCAGTCTAGCAAACCTTGGCCTTCTGCTGCTTGCGCAACCATTTAAGGCTTAACTTACGTCCTGTAATACCTAGAAACTTTGTTGTTGGAGATTGTTTTCGAGTTGCCTCAAGCCATTAGTTAGGAAGTGTATAAGGATAATTTCATAGAGACAAAATTGAATTATTCTTTGGAAATATTCTTTGGAAATATTCTTTCAGTTTTAACCTGAAAACAGTATTAGTTTTAGAATATTTTTTAAAACACATATTTTTAACA
>JBAIZL010000007.1:56394621-56549621 GCA_036971475.1 Prosapia bicincta | reverse complement strand
ACTCACAAGCCAGCTCAATTTTCACTTATAGTAGTAGTATTTTAATTGTAAGGCTTGAGATTTTTTCCCCAAGCCAACTCAACATCACTAAAATACAAACACACAACACAAACGCGAGACAAGACACTCTTGCATTTTATCTTATTATTTTTTTGTATAGTTACCTTTTTTAGTTTTCCACTAATTACTCAATTTTTCACTACAGTTGGTCGATAAAATATAAAGAACACCTTTGTAGTATGTATAATTTTTAAAAATCTAAAAATATTTAAAGTATAAACTGTCTCCGGTAAGACGTCACATCTATGTGAAAACAATCCCGCCCGTCCAGGTGATTCCCACAAGCACTGGTTACCAAATTCACCTGCCGCCACTTTGGCCACGACTGACCTGAAGCTGTATTTTCGGCCTTGCCGTGACCTCTTGAGTAAACGCTTAGTCACTCATCCATTCAGCTAACGGGCTCATACAATAAGGCGTCTATGCATGGGGTGCATTGTGGCCACAGATCTGATCTACTTCTTATTGTCTCTACTGGCAACGGGTTACCTTTTAAGGGCACATTTGTGTCAGGCAAGCAGAGCCTTGTTCTTATTTACACTTGCAACCTTCTCCGATCAAAAGGTTATGGAAAAATCTAGGCAAAAATGTACTTCCAAATAGAATAACACAAGAAAAACCGACGGTATTTAGGCTTATTAAAAACATTAACAAAAATACACAACATTATTATAACCAAGAATAATTATCTACTTAATCTTTGAGAATGGTAGACTTATTATAGAAACGTGCCGATAATGGTTGTATTTAAGTGTGTATATTTTTATGATTTGTTTTTGATACTTTTAGATCATTGGTTAGCATCGCCAAAGTGTGGTTAATGAAAAATTATTATTGTGACAAATTGGGTGCCTGCACTAAATCATTGCAAACACAGTAATAATACACGAACACACGAACTCACAAAACGTATATATTTTCTTACCACACGCGTTTCAGTGATAGATCATCATCATCAGTGACATCAATACAAATTTACAAAATGCCAACTAAACAGGTGACATATGTGTAGAAATAAGACGTATTATACGTCACCTTTTGGAATTGTAATTGTAAATTTGTGGGTGTCACTAATGATAATGATATAAATCATCGAAAAGCGTATATCAATAAAGCATAGGCCTACTGTTTTTTATTATAAATATACATATTTATAACCTCACCTTACAATTCAGCTCTATTATTACTTACAGTAATAAGTTGTTGGTTCGAACAACAATTTAGAATATAGTCTAACACGTGATAAGGGATGAGGTATTAGTAATTAATTGTAACAGGGGGAAAAGTAATAACCCACATATGTTTCTTATAGAAAAGATGGGACGAACCCTCTACGGTCTTGGAGCAATTTTATGGACGAGGGGTGTGTTTACAAAAACTAAGCAAAACTAACTTCCCCCATTCTGTGTTAGCGTGTATATTTTACAAATTGGTAGCTAGTTTCACATATCTCTGTGAATATGCTAATATGAATTTTCTTCCCTGGCATACATAAAGTAAAACTTTAATATCGGGATGGTTTATGACAGAGTTGATGAGTACTTTCTCAAATATATCCTCTAACTTATAGGACCTCAAATATATTTGTAGACGTACTATTTAGTTCTAATTTTTTTTTAATTAAAAAATAAATCAAAGCCTATAATAATAGCAATATGTTTAAAATTAAGTTATGTGTAGTAATATCGCGAAACGTATAAAAATAATTAAATTAAAATAACCAGCTTCAGCTAACCTAACCTGCTTTAGTTTTATATGTGTTGTACTTTATTAACTAAAAGCGTGGGATGGGCGTGGCTTCATATCTGTTCAAGAAAGGGGAAGAAATTCAAAGCTTTAAAGCTATTGACGTAGATAATCACTGGTGATTTCTTTTGTTGGCCAAGCAACAGTTTCCTAATATTCCAACACTTTTTTCAGTTACTTCTGTCAGTTCACCTTCTCCTTATATGTAGACCTACCTTGTTCAAAATTTCAATCGTTAATAAAATACTTTCTATTTATTCACTTCAGTTCAAATAGTCTTCCTACCTATAGTGCATGTCACTAATGTTATTACAGTTTTTCAAATATTAGTTCATTAATTACATTTAATGAATTAATTTTAGTTTCATATGGGAGAACAAATTTTCACTAAAGGGGCAAGGTATGCAATTTAGTTATTTATACCCCATTTGTCTTAAAATAAGTGATAACATATGATTTCATAAAACAGCTGATTTCATTTTACAGGTTGTGGTAGAACACCTGTTTTAATGCATGGGTTATGTTACCTCTTTTATAATTGTAATTATGTAATAAAAAGTAAGAAAAATAAAATTTTCTTGGTTAAAAAAGTAGTAATTTACTTTAAAAGAGTTTGTTTATATTACTTGTTTTTATGAAATGAAAACAAGTTTGCTCATTTTATGAAATGTAAACAAGTTGTTTACTCGTTTTATGAAATGTTTAACCAGTCTCTGACATTGACAACAATGCAACCTACTGGACAAATGTGAATCGTTAAGTCGAAAAGGTCATTTCTTAACCTGTTCTGCCTTGAAGCTGTTGGCAAATACAAAAGAACACAAGAAGTGTTTTGCGAAAGCACGACAGAGGAATTGTTTTAAAATGGTTTTCACTATTATGTGTCACTTCCTGTGAGTCACGGATTGTCTGTAGGACAAGCAGCCCACCTCTGTGATTCAATAACTTAAGTATTTACCACATATGCATCATAGACGATCGCGCCGCGGGCTTATGCTAAGGCGGTAACTAGTAAACAGTTGTGTTAATTAACAAGGAACCTCATTTACTTATAATTAAACGCGTTTAAATTACAAAATCGTCATCACCAGTGATTGTAACTACATAAATTCAAAGCTATACCCGAGTTATACTCACTGATAATGATTCTGTAACAGATACGCGTTTAAGAAAATAAATTATTATTATTTCTTATTATTTAATTATCTTATTACTGGTTGAATATCTCTCAAAAATAGAATCTCTCTTTTTTTGAATTCCTTAGTTCACAATATACCTACACGGATCTTGTTTAAATGTTTAATCGTTAATAAAATACTTTTTATTTACCCACTCAATTTCAAATAGCAATATATTTTTTTAAAATTTGTGCTGGATGACACTTGATTTTAATACAGTTTTATCTAATATTAATTCATAAATTAAATTTAATGAATTAATTTTAGTCTAATATGAGAGAAACATTTTGGCAACCTATGCAATAAATTGATTTAAAATAAGTGATAACACAATTTCATAAACATGTTATAGGTTATGTGGTGGGGCAGCTGTTTTAATGCATAGGTTTTATTACTTTATTTATATTGATTGTAATGATTTAATAAGAAAACGCTAAAATAAAATTTTACTTTGTTGACCTAAGTGGGAATTGACTAAGATATTTTTGTTTATATTACTTGTTTAAATTTTAGTTGCAATTAGAGAAAAAAATGTAAATTTAATAGAAGTTTGTTAGAACTTATACAACTTTCCCTCCCATTCCACCCCTCTTTTACTCTTCCCATCCTTTAATTTCTCTTCATTTTAGACAATTTGTGTTATGTATAAATACAGTAAAAATATTTTTTTACGTTGAAAAATGTCTTTTTTTTTATTATGACGGTATTAATTTTGGTTTTGAATGTAATGTTTCCTAAACTGCCTATTTAATTTAGTGTAGCTGAAATTACAAGGAGCCACTGTATAATGAAGTTTAAAGACGAATCTGTCTCTATAAATTGGTTGAGAAAATAACTGACCGAATAATTATATAAAAGTTAATAAAAAGAGACAAGTTGTGAGTTCAGTTATGTCTGAAATTAATACAAGCACCTGCTTATGCGTGCCTGTATGCGACACGTTCAAATAGGGCACGTTTTCTAAAAACTATTCCTAAACCATTGATCTAAAAACCTCATTCCGTTAAAAAAACACACGACAAAAAAAATCGAAAAGATTTTGTCCTCGAAAAAATGTGTTTTTTTGACAATGATACACCGCCATCTTGAAAACTGTACACGGCAATGACCGGCTCCAGTTATACAGTAACAGAAATGGCTTTGGGGGCCAGGACAAACCCCGCAGAATCCGAGGCAGGACAAGAGATTGGAGCTCGTCGCTCGGTTTTGTGAGTGGACCGCTAAAAGAAGATGCCAAAGCGCGCGTCGCTATTTGATTGACAAAAACCAACGTCGCTGCCATGCAAATAGAAGGACGTGACCGTGGTAAGGACGTTCAACCAACGCTAAGACCTCTGCGGGTCGAAGTAACGAGCCCATTTACACTGGACAGTCGCGACTGCGGACCACAATCAGGTGAAACGGTTGATCGACGTACGGTATATCGAGATGTAGGCATATTTATATGTATTAACAATGAAGTCAGTATTAATGAACACCTGTCATTCGAAACGCGATTGGTTGATATGTAAACCCTGTAAATCTGAATAGAAACAAAACATTGAACAGTTTTACAAAATTGTCCTTAAAATTATAATCACTTGTATCAATCTACGTGTTTATGCACTGCACAAAATTAACTTTCTAAATCCTAAAATAAAATCAACTCGTTTGGCTAATGAGAAACGGAACCAAACAAATATATTTACAAAATATAGACACAAAATAAAGAATACAACTCCCAGAAAAATACGTGGAAAACTATTACAACAAAATTTTCATTTTTAGGGAGGGTTGTTCTTTTATATAAATTATAATTAGTTTTCATGCTTATTCTATTACACTAATTAGTTATATACTTTATTTCAAATGAACGAATTCTGTCACAGTCTATAATAAACACATTTAACAATAGTCTTTCCTCGATATTTTAACGAGTCGGTTATCGAAGATATATATTGTTAAGCTATTGTTAAGCTACGCCATGAGCCAACTCACCAAAATAACAAGTCAGGTACTTTTGCTAAGTGTAATAGCAATAAGTGTAAGCGGTGTTTGGCAGAAATCTGTGTCGCTCTAATAACATAATATATAAGCCTACACTGTATTTAAGCCTACTATGTTTGATAGTGTTCCTACCTAGTATTGATCTGTGTTTATATAATCTGCGGTTATTACCTGTGTGTTAATAAACACACCGTTCAAAGAAACGAAAGTTTACAGCACCGCGTAAGAACTGACAACACTGGAGAAGAAAAACGTTTAGCAGCAATACCCTCTGAACCTATCGCCGGTACAACACAATCACCTAGATAATAATGATACAACACAGATTCAAGTGTATAGGTTTTACAAACAATATTCTGGGAAATTATAAAAACGAATACAAGCAAAAGGAAACCCAGATATTTGCTCAGATTTGATCCAGATCTGCTCAGATTGTGACATTCAACACCCCGAAGACGGCGATTTCATACTCGATAATTAAACCCGTTTCGTACTGTAGCTTCAGCTTCGATTTATCAAGGTTTGGCTGTGTATTTATTCATATATTGCAACGATGGGTTTTATTAACTATATTGATTTTATTTTTCTACTCTTCAGAAGTCAAATTCTAATTTGTGTGCTAAATTTGAAACAGATTCGGAAAATAGATGCTCTATCTATAAAGAAAAATTAAGTGTTAAAAACTTACGAAAAACTTGCAGCTGTAAATTTATTCGTACGCCATTAAGCTTACCTGAAACAGAAAAAGACGGCATTAGTGAGCTTAGTTAGAATAATAGCGCGAAACGTGATAGAATTTAAGTAAAACCTATCACGTGATATTTAAATATACATGTTTTAATAATATCTTACCATGAGATGACAAAAACTTCAGATTACATCTTCGATGGTTGCTTTACTATTTGGGGGACGGGATATACTTGAGAATTAAGTTACAGGGATAAGAATTCCTTAAGCATGAAGGAGAGGTTTAGGTAGGAGAGAACGGCACTCACACACTCAGAGAGAGAGAGAGAGAGAGAGAGAGAGAGACACACACACAGCTCAGAAGGGTATACAGTTTCCTCAATAGGCCCAAACCAATTCTATAGTACTCCACACAGATGACAGATGAAAGAATGAGTTACTATATTGTTACTTACATAGAATAAATGGTTTATTTTATTTAGTATTCAATACATTAATAATTTAGTATTTTATTACATTAAATACTAAATGTATTTATTCTAACAAACCTCCTTGGCGAATCAGCTTGTGAAATATGCCCAGGCCTAGAGGAATAATAGGCGCCGAGCATAGTGCAGGCTACGCTACCTTACTTGCATGCTATAACCCAAGCAAGGCAGCTCTACACTATCTCTTACACCATGCTTCATGGTATAGAAAATCATTATGAATACAAAAGAAAAAAACAATACAGACTGTTGTTTCAAACAACAAAACTGTTGTTTCATGTACATAAACAAGAAAAAATATTAATGTCTCACTTTACAGAGGTTAATTACAAGAGTAGGGCAAAGTTCAGCATGGAGACCAATGAAAGCAGCTGGAAGGCCATGACGCCATTAAAAACGGATCGTAAAATTCTCAGGCTACATTCATGCTTTAGATGGATTCAGGAAGGGTTACAGACGGGTTCAATGTGGAAAAGTTAACTTGGCTATTAAAAAAAAAGTATCGACCGTTGCAAGTAAAAAGATTTCTTAACCTAAAGACCAAAAATAAAACAAACACCAATTAGTGATGTTTACGTTAATATACCAAAACACACACACACACACAAACTCTCTCTCTCTCTCCTTCACAAATACACTCTCTCTCACACACACAATAACTCTCTCCCTCAGACACACACTTCCTCCACACACTCTGTATAAAACACACAATCACTCTTTCTCGCTCCCCAAATATTCCCTCTCCCTCAGACACACACTCTGTCACTCACAATCTTTCATTCTGTCTCTCGATATACACACCAATTGCAATTTAATTGCAAACATTACATCACACTATCAATTAAAAGTAATTAAAAAAAAACAATATTTTATAAAATCGTGCATAAAAACTGACGCTAAACCGGTGATGTTATTTTAAAGCTTCAAAACAACAAATAAAATTCAGAGTTCGAAATACGCATTTAAATAACAATTAGTCGTTACTAAATTCGCCATTAGGGAGCCGGGTACGCGGACATCGGTGGGTGGTCAATACTTCGCGTAGTTAATTACAGCCGAATCGGACACAAAGTTCGCCAGTTTATTGCATCCATGACATGAGGCATCCAATGGACAAGGTGTGTACGTGGGTTGCAACACGTACTACTCCTGTTAATAAAATGCAAAATGTACAATCAGGTACCTACAATCTAAAGGTTGTACAGCCGAACAACGGGCCTGTTCTCTGAAGATGAAGTAAACTTCCTGTTTGTAAGAACGAATAATTTAGTTACAACATTTATTGTAAGAACTTTGACAGTATATTGTTCTTATAATAAAAAATGAAACCAGTTTTGTTCCGTCAAAAAGAACTGACATAGATTTTAGGGGACTACCTTATATCGCATTGTAATAATGGGTTAATACAACATATAAATTAGTATTTGAATTTCTGGACGTTTTAAGGTTTCTAGAGGCAAAAGGTTGAGTACTGAATTGTGATTGGGTGGAGAAATTGTCGACGTAGCCGGAAGACCAATACAATTGCTAGACATAATGTTGTAGAAGGTAAGGATTAACCGCAACTTTGTTTGTTTCAGGTTACTATAGAAGGACAACTAGTAAAGAGGGTCCTGGAAGATGAATCTCCAGGCCTGCTAACGCGGTTTAGAATAAATTGGATTTACTTATTTTGCAATACAGCAAGTTGCCTTGATGAAGGTCAACTTCCGAAACAGGTAAGGCAGGAAATAAATCTACTGGAATGAGAAATCAAAAAGTGATGTTGGCAGGGCGTGTGACCAAGAGTACACGAAGAAACGTTTACAAAATTCGAATAAAAATAATGTTTAAGAAAGTAGAATAGAAGGCATAAGGCACAGTAAGTGCATAAGATAGTTCAGATTCAAGAAAATGTAAATATGAGATACAATGATCTTTCCCTGAATCTCACTAGTAAGGGTTTTAAACCCCTACCATCCTCGTATCTATTACTCCTAGGTTTTTACTCTGATTATGTTTGGATGCAATAAAAGCCTTTAACAAAAATACCTTATAACATAATGTTTGTAGCCTTATAGAAAAGATGAAGCATTATATCCTTAAGCCCGTTTCGGTATTATAAATGCATCATCAGAGGACTGAATAACATGGTTTATTAGTATCATTGATAGCTATTGTTACCGAAATGTGTTACTTTATGTCTAATATAAAGGTGAATAATTGTATTAGAATTTTGTAACAATTAGGTCATATTAATTTTGGATCGTTGTGGTCTTATATACAACCGATTGTTAGTAGTTCTTCATTTAACATTTTGTCACATTCGGAATTTAATTTGGTATCCCTAAGACCGATAAACTCCCAACATTCAGCGTCTTCAAATAAAAAGTTTTTTTTTCCAAAAACTGTCAGCGCGACCGAAACTCAGCAGTTAATCAGCCTTAGTTTCTAGGCGTGACACACGCGGACTCCGAAACGGTTCCTTGCGCACCTGTTCCGTCGCAGGAGCATTAACGCGTCACAATGTCCGTCAGTCCGGTCCCGTTAATAATGTAAATAAATCCGGCCCGGCCATTGTGCGCGGCCCGTTCTCCATTCGGGCCGAAATTGCTTTACTTGCACGTGCCAACCGCGCGGGAAAATTTCCCAACCCGAGAAATGTACGCGTTTATTGTTTCCCGCCAGAGCCGCTGTAGTATCGTTAAAAACAAGAGAATTAAATAATTATGGAGATGAAAGGTCTATTAATTACTATAAGAATAGGAGCTCGGTTGTTAATTGGATGTGATGAAACCTAGTTCATTTATTTCTCTTATTAAAGTGGGGCAAAGAAAGAAATCATTTCAAAATTTTTAAGTTATAAAACAATTAACTGCGATGGCTGGCACGCAACAGCCTTACATAGCAACTACGTAGCGAATGCTTTCTCTGTAAACAGTGAAATTTCTTTGTTTAAAGGAAGACGTTTTTATAGACAAATAATAAATTATTTACATAATTTACGTGGAAATAAAAATGAAAGCAAAACAAACCATTGTAAGTTAGTTTAAAATTTAGCTGATAACTAAATGTTTGTTAACAAAATGCTAAAACCTAACGGAGAACGATCGATTAATTGAATATTATTTCAAGTGTTGGGATTTATTCCATTTGTGCTAAGTGTTTCATTCAATGATACACAAAACTACGCCAGGTTTTCTCATTTTTAACGAAAAACAAGGTCATTATACGACGTAACATTAAGCTTGCCTTAACGAAAACCCAATCGTTTAATGAAAATCAACAGTACCACTGCATTTACTCATTTTCAAGGGAAAACCAATGTCATTTAACGAAAGACAACTCTACACTTGCATAAATAAACTGTAAAAAAATCTCTTATCGGCAAACAACAGCGCAATTGCATTAACTCACTATTAAAGAGGAATCGAAATTACTTTGCGACACAAAACTACGCTTGGATGAACTTACTTGAAAAAAAACCAGTCTTTTAGCGACACCCAACTCACTAAAAGAGAAACCTTAGTCATTATGTGACACTCAATAACACGTCTGTATTAATAATTCACTTTTAACAAAAATCCAAAGTCATTCATTAGCAGACAATATTACAACTGTATCATTAACTCAATTTTAATTGCTTACTAACGTTATTTTGAACATAATTACGAACTTAACGCAGCCTCTAATAATGAACATTTCAGTATACTTTTAGAGGTTTTACTTTTAATTTGCAGAAGCTCTTATGCGTGATACATTTCAAATCTTTCGGACCCGAATGTCTACTACTCGTATGGCTAGGGCTTCTAATGTTGTTCCTTATAGTTTTTCAAAAAAAATTGGAAAACATTTCTACACGTAATTTATAAAAATGTTCAAACCATTCAAGTGGATTTTTTAGTAAAGAAAAATAAGTAAATAATTGATTAATTGCGAGTAAATTGACTCGAGTTCCGTTTACTCTATATATCCCTAGATTGAGTATGTGTCTGTACATATTGTGTTGAGAGAATCTGTGTCAACATTTGATGACTGCTTTTGAACTGGGAGGTTACATGTTTTGGAATCTGTATTTTAAGACATAATTCAAAAATACAGAGCACAAACAAAATTATATTCGATTCCTACATTTAATTACATGATGATATTTCAATTATAATAATTTATGACAGTTATATTTATTCACGTTTTAGAGTCGGAAATTTCACACCAATATTCTAATTGAAAATAAATAAAAATTACGTATTTTCCACACTTTTAAAGACCATATATTTAAATACACTGCACAGTGAATGACTTACAAAATATTTTCTGTTAAATTTTACTATAAAAACAGAGGTAGTTTAAGATTTAAATAGGCGTAAAATAGTCCGGCTAGAAGTTGAACTTGGATAAGACGATAATGGAAGTTTCTCATTGAGATGCATGTGGAAGTTCGGATAATAACATATCCATAACTGTGGAGGTTAACCAGTTAGACAAGTGAAGGTGATTTGGCCGCTTGAAGAAGGACCTCGAACTTTTGGTTCTACGTTTTCAAACAATTTGTAAACACACATACACACGCGCACTTGCTGAGACGTAGCGTTTTCTTATTTATTAAAGTGTAGGAAAGAATTGTGCACTTTTAAGCCAAAAGTGAGTGAAATATTTTTTAAAAACTTAAACAACGTTAACAGAGCTATGAAAAAGAACTTATAGTCATAAGTTTTTTTTTTAAATTTCGTTTCAAAAAAGTAAATATATATATTTTATTCATTATTTTTCGCTTGACATCTTAGGTATCACCGTATAAATTACGATAATTCAATGTGGGGTTAGCAAAAACAAATGGGCCATCAGTTAATAATAATCCCAGATGTTGTAAAATAAGACCCGTAACATAAAAATAGATTTTACTCATCGTTGTTTCTGTAAACGTTCATATGTTAAAAAAAAATGTTTATTGTCGTAAAGGAAGTTTTTGGTAATACTGTAGCAGACAGAGATTTTATTTATAATCTTGTTGCGTAAAGGCTGTAACACGGATGGGAATCTGGTGAGAGTGCATATCAGCGAAACCATCAGTTCTGGAATAAGAGCGATTGTAAGATAGACGAGTTACTTCACTATTACCTTAATGCACTACAGTATTTGACGTGTTTGGAAATTTTTAATTTACTGTTTCGATTAACAAAATACACGAGTTTGAAATAATTATTTTAAATTTCTTAGTAAATTAAAGCTAGTAAATAAAGCAAACATAGGTGATGAGCGTATACGAATTTCAGAATTCGGTTATTTACCTTCGAACTCTGCCATTTAAAACCGAATTCTCCAATTCCACGCCAATTATCATAGAATAGAAAAACATAAATTAAATAAAAATGACGATCTCCTCTACTCCAGTAATATTCGATGAAGTCTCTGTTATGTTTCTGTACTTTCACTTCAAGCGTTAGTTAGATTTAAAGACACGACCTTAATATTCATAAATAAAGCAAACAGGTAATAAGCGTTATTTCACAATTCGGTTATTTACCTTATAACTCTGCTATTTAAAACAGAATTCTCCAATTCCACGCCAACTAATTATTATCATAGGAAAGCAAAACATGAATTAAATAAATAAAAATGACGATCTGTTCTATTGCAGAATTATTTGAAGACGTCTCTGTTGGTTCTGCACTTTCGCTTCAAGCGTTAGTGAAGACTTCCAAGCACGACCATAATGTTAGTAAATAAAGTAAACACGGATAATAAGCATTATTTCACAATTCGGTTATTTATCTTCAAACTCTGCCATTTAAAATCGAATAATTTGCGAAAAAACTAATAAAAAAAAGTTTAAAGATCAATTTTCTCCGTTTCCACACCACTAGAAAAAGCAAAACATAAATAAAAATGACAATCTATTCTATTCCAGTATTATTTGATGAAGTCTCTGGTATGTTTCTATACTTTCGCCTCGTGCTTTAGTTAGACGCCCAGACACGACCTTATTCACGCCCAAGGTCGAACTGATGAGCCTAAGTAGTATCTGTTGTAATCCTTCGTATTTGCTATCTCATCCTGTCGCTTTATCTGGAGTAAGTACTTAATCCTTTTAGGGCAAGCTATTGTTGTGAAGTAATAAAATAAAACAAATAGTTTAGACACGACATGAATGAATGCACCAAAAACGTACACACGTCATTAGTTACACAGCTATATATAATATTGAATATTTCGTACGGATTTTCGATACGATTTATCGACGGGGAATAACGTATTATACAGAAAAGTCAACTGGAAATAACTTATTTTTTGAGTAAAGATAGCATCGAAATCGGGGGCGATTTACTTTGCTTTAAATATTTATTTTCGTTTTAAAGACGGAGTGAACAGATCCGATTTAAGGAAAGTTTTATGATCAAAACGAGTATGAGTAGGTTAAGCTAAGGAAAAGACGTTTTCTTGGAAAAATAATTAAGACGAGTCAAGTACCAATGATTAAACCGGAATGAGATAGGTTTAGAGATTTAAATAGGTAATAAAAAAGCGTATGTTAAACAAATTAACGCCACAAGGAAAAAATGAATCTGGATAAAGTATAGTCAAATTAGTTAAACAATAAAGATCAGGACTAAACGCCATCCTCTAACACACAACACTAATTTAAAACACAAACTATGGCAATTCTTAATAAACAAAAGAAATTTAAAATACGTATTCTTAAAAAAAATAATAATCATTCACTATAAGCAAATACTACAGTTATTAATGTACAAAACAATTATTTACTGATATTTATAAATAGGAAATACACAACTGTTTCAAACATCTCGCAAAAGGATTTCTCAAATTATTATGCCAAAGAGTGTAGCACAATCGACAGGACGTAACAGTTCAAACTCCCGAATCCTTACGGCGCGGCGAGCAGCTCTCACAAGACTTTCTCTTACTTACCTGGAACACATGGGATTAGGCCGCGCCCTGAGCGTCGTAAATCTGCAACGTTTACATTTGGCCGAAACGTGACTGTTTAACGTGTTACACCTTGTACTTTCTAGGAATGAGGAATATCCGAGGTGGCCCGGAATTGTCTTGTCCACCGCCCGTGCCATCTGCGCCTCGTTCATTCAAACGATTGTTCTCCCCTTTGTTGGAACAAATTTGGGTCTGACAGGTGTTTGGGTCTGTGAATGCATTAGGCAATTTTAGGAATGGTTGTAAGATTGTGTGTGAACTGTGTTTAGGATTGTTACGGCCAATAAAAGTCTCCAGAACCACTAAAGAAGACGTTAAGGATTGGGTTACAGGAAACATCATCCCAGGGACATTCGTCCCCAATGAAAATGCGAACATATAGAAACGGCTGTCAGATAAATTATTCGATATTTCTTTTATAGAACCCTTCCCTTAGATGGGTGAAATGTCCATCTAAAAATGTTTAGACATTATCAAACCTGCCCAGGATAACTACCTCCAAAGGTGAGGCAAGTCAGCATTTTTTATGAGGGGAAATGTGTGCGAGACGAAGTGCTCCGACAGTCCGCGATCTATATACACTTAAGAAGGCAGACCACGAGTTTCCAGACACTGTGTAATATTAAAATTACTTGTAACACCGGGCGAAAAGTTAACGAACACGACGAAAATGGGAAGAAATACGAATAAAAGGAACAGCTGAATGGTTAGAGATTTCTTCAAAACGAACAAAGTAAAACAAAAATTGTTTTCATTATATTAAAGTCACTTGGAATAACAGTACTAACAATATTTTAAACCCAATCACCGTGGAAAGTGAACGTAGTAGCGATGTCAACATTCTTGGTTTGTACATAATAATAATAATAATGAAATTAAAAGAGTGTAAAATAAGACACATACATCTCACAACCAACAAATGTTTAACTATCCAAACGACACTCCATGACGTTATGGTGTAGTCGTCAGTGATCGGTCACAGATGGAAAAGTCAACAGATTTATTGTTTGTCTTCTCAAATAGTTTCTAGTATGACATTTTGAAACTGTTAAAAACCCACAGAGGCACAGTGTTTTACGTCAATTGGATTGGGAGGGCACCTTATAAAATGAAAATCCCAAGTAAGAAACAAGAGTGTTGGGAACATCTGTAAAGTAGACCATATGAAGAAACTTCTGAACAAACTTATACAGTAAGAGTAACAGGCCTATTTAGGACAAAACTGCTTCCAAAAGGACGGAAACACAAGAAAATATTATTGCAGATACAACGGAAAAAACGACTGTGATGAGATGCCAAGACTAGAAGAAAAATTGTTACAAACTTTGGGATAAAGAAAAGTGCATTGAAAAAAGACAGAAAGATGATAGATGAAAATTAATGAAGAACTAAGATAGAACAAAGCAAAAAATAGAAAAAAGTTTGTAAATAAGAACTGTATCGAACAGATGACTGAATGAATAAGTAAATAAATATTGCAGAATTCATTACTTAATGTGTTAGTAGAAATAAAAAATTTTTGATAGGTTTGAGATTTTGAAAAATAGGATTTTATATTAAAATAAATAAAACATTGCGAATAATTAGAGTATGTGTGAAATACCAAGGAACAGAAAAAAACTTTTGTCAAACTTCTGGATGACGGATTTATAAAACCAAACTGGAAACAAAAGAAGCATTATTTACTATTGAGGTAGTCTACCTTCCTAGAAACATTTCCCCCGACGTAGGTTCCCAGGGTTTCCTCCGACTGACATATTATTGACATCTTGTTCCATTCACCAACTGACATCCATTGGTGCCGCGCAAAGAAGTAGAGGAATCTCTATTGCCTCAACGTAATTGGGCGCTGCAGCGACAAAGTCTGGGAAAGCTGCTGCAATTATACCGGTTATATCTTCTATTAATTGAAAAGCACGCTAGGAATGGGACATTCGCTCCTAGTAAGAATCAACGTAGTCTCCGAGACCTGGCCTAAAGATTCTGACGTTTTAGATGCAAACATAAGCTATATAACGTGATTTAGAAACTCTCTTTGGTTTTGAAGAGTTGAGTTTTATTCAATATTTTCCTCTAGACTCTAACTGACATGTATTACAATGTCAATATTTAGTATTATATTTTATTTTCGATAACAACACCTGAAGATGTTATTAACGTATGACGAAACTTGTAGATAAACGTAAAGTAATTTCTCGCTGCATGATATACACACGCAAGCAAGAGATGGAAGGAGAGAGAAAGAGAGAGAGAGAGAGAGAGAGAGAGAGAGAGAGAGAGATAAAGAGAGATAGAGATGACGATTAACTCAAGTTCACTTTTTAACATTACGATTTTTTAAAGCTAACGACTGTGTAATTAAAAAGGATCGTACATAAAGGTGAAATGTCGACTAAATGTCGGGACGTGGTGTCGACAACTGGAATTCTTCCAGTGCAGTTTGAAGCGTCTTATACCAAGGACAGCAACTTCGGCCACAGCGGCTTCGTCATACCTTCCCACAGCTGGCAACACTGATGAACAAAAAACTGTATCAAACAGATCCACTAAATTCGTGGGACGCGTTTCTATCGCATTAGGTTTCGTCTGTAACGCGTTATGCAAATGTTGAGATAACATCGATAGCGGAAACGTCGTGGAAATGTTCGGTTAGTTTTTTTTATCGCAGTGACAAGTGTAATAAACACTAATAACTGCTCATTAGCGCTCCAACGTCAGGTTTTATAACTAAAAATTAATATTGTCCATTTACATCTCTTGAAGTTATATCCATTTAATTGTATGTACACATAGTCGGGACTTCGCAAAGATATAAACTATTGATATCGCTTTGATCATTATTATTATTATTTTTCCATTTCAACAAATATTAAAAGTAATCTAACTGGAGAATGCAAAGAGCAAATGCGAAGATTTTAAGACTCATTGTTCTTTGACGACTAAATACTTCCTTGTCTTACAAGTTTTACCATCGTTCGTGTTAAAAAGATTACACTGTTCTCCTACAAAGCACTCGAAATCGTGCTTAATTTAATCGAAGTTAAGGAAGTCCTTTGGAAGTGGGCATACCGCAAAATCTTAGCTCGAGCAAGGGTCTCTTATCTAAAGTACATCTGGTCTTAACTAACGTAAAAGGAAGTCGATGAGCGACCAAAATTGGGAACAAGAGCAAGGCTTCATCTAAAATAAGAACTGGTTTAAAGAGCTACGTAATCGCGAACATGATCAGAGAATCCTGGAGCGTGAACAAAGCTTCCAGGTAATGCCTGAGATAACGGCCACTAAATGTCCAGAAGAACGGAATGAATCGGAATCAAGGAGGCGGGCTGCAGAATTAAATCACAGAAATATCATAGCTGGAAGAAATTAGTCTGTCATACGCACGTTTAATGAAATAAAACACCAGTAATAGAACAGAATCTTGTTAAAAAACCTAACGACCTGCATATCAATAATACTATTAGATTCTCTCATACAAGTTAATGGTTAGTTTCAAAGGGCTTCGACTCTAGTAATTATTTCCGCGCGACGTATACACGCTTTAAATGAGAGGTTATGCAGGATTAGGTTAAATTGTGTAACACTGACCGTGAAGTTATTTCTTGTACGAGTAAAAAGCACCAGTAACCTTAATGCCAGAGTTGTGCAACATGTTTGTGATAACGTTACTCGCAAGGTGATCTCTAGGTTACGGATAAAGTGGTCGCGTAAACGGTTAAATACAATTACAAATAATAATAACAATTATAATAGCATTTGTATAATAATAAAATTTTAACAGTAAAAAAACAAATACAAGAAGAACAATAATAATAATAGAAACTATAAAATGTAATAAAATAATAATAACAAGTATCAATAATTAAAATAAGAGTCTACTAATAATAACAAAAGACTATAATAAAAATAACAATAATAAAATTGTTTTAATAACAAATTTTAATGAATAAAATCATAATAACAAATACTAATAATAATAACTACGGTAAATAAAACACGTTATTTCATCCATGTATGGAAGAGATAGTAAGCGACGAGAAAACTGTTTTTGACCCCAGTTATGGTACTTCAAGAGAGATAATTTATACATCAGTATTGTACATAACATTAGGCCTATATCAGGAAACTATGATTACCTTTAGCCCACCTTACTTATCCTTCTGGCTAAATAACAGACATTTCCGTATAGCTCCTGAAAGAGAGTAGGTTTATGTCAGATAAATCCTACATAGATAATCCATAACTTTACACTGGCTCTTGGAAGGGGGTGTTTCCATCTTAACTTTATTTGGGATTGTTTGCATATGTCATGAAATGCAATAAATGTTCACACAGACACACACACACACACACAAGCACACTCACTCACTCACTCACTCTCTTTCTCTCTCTCTCACACACACACACACACACACACACACACACACGCACACACACACAAGGGAATTGTCCACAAACAGAGACATCTACATCACTGTAACCCATTTTAATCCAACTTCTTGGAATCAAGTGAGATTATTATTTTCACTATCTACATGCACTTATATAATTTACAACTATGTTAAGGCTTCTAGCTATTATTAGGCTACTATTATTAGCTGGTAGTAAAGAAAGATACAACAAAAATTACCGTTACTAGACTAAATTCGAACCTGTGAGACAACCGTTACACTGGGCAAAATGATACACATTTAAAAAAAGCAAGAATTCCAACAGATGTTACAACTTTACACCCATTGTAAGAGATTACTGATTTTCAAAGCTATTGTTTTAGGAAATCTTAAGTTTCAAAAATACACTTTACCAACTCTTAGTAGCTTATCCTCTTCTTAATGTGTAGGTTTTAAGTCTTACTTCTTGGAAATAGCTGTTTGAGCACGTTTTTATTCCGATCAAGAAGGCAATGAATATTGAACAAAGTCAATCTCCCGCTAAGTTAACAAAATATTGAATGAACACGACAAGAGACGCCATCTTGAAACAGAAAGTTCATAGAATTCCAATCGTCCCGCTACAAGTCCGGTTTTTGGCGCGGACGCATCTTAATAACATTCCAAGCAGATACGAGAGGAGAGGTTCGACCATAAACGTCAATCTGGCCTTCAGGAAGTGAACAGGTGGATGCATCACGACCGTGGATACCATCTTCGTACAGCCACGAGGTCAATCGGAATATTTTATACTGAAAGCCAGAGCTAAGGAAGCGCTCAATGGCACAGATGCGAGTCGATTAATCTTTTAAAGCACAGATACTTCAACTGTCCTTGTTGTTTTCGCAGACATGATGATTTATTCACGGAAACGCACATTCGATAAACTTTGACATATACAAGTGAAGAAATTCAGTTGCCACAGCGCCGAGTACGGCGACGTAATTTAGTGGCACTGCGCGAGAGTGAAAGGATCGGGAAAGAATTACGCAGGTGTCGCTGTCTCAAGGTGAACCGGCCGATGCGATCCAACCCCTCTACTTCATCGGAGCCAACGCTTAAACAATTAAACGCAAAATATAAATGCCGCTAAAATGTAAGGCCGATCTTTGGAGACGGTGTTTACGAATTCTTTGGGGCTCGGGGCTAGCCTATAAGTTGCTTAACAGATGCAACCGTCGGCAGCGCGATTGTTTCCGAGTTATTCATTCTCAAGAATTTCTTACGTTCGTCGGGCAATAAATGTATTCATTTCTCGTAGTTTACTTCCTGTATGAGCGCCGGGTATGCGCGGTGACTGTTAATGAGCGCAACCGCGTGCCTTTTCGGATTTTCAAAATATTTATTCGCACGGCGTAACAAAAGTTACAATGATAACAAAGGGAAACTTTATTATAATACTTGAAATTATTTTGACGTAAATTTTTTATACTCTACTGAAAATGTCTTCGATAACTTTTATTATAGTTATGTTTTATCTTCAACTCGAGGTATTCATCTTCCTTTAAATGAAATTTGTAAGATTCTTTTCTTAATATTCTTATCGTTTTAACATAGTAATTAACTATCTTCGTGTAGTTAAATTAGAGGGTTTTAAATGTGTGTTTAAATATCCCATTAATTTTGATAAACATTTTTGTTAGTATTTATACAATTAAAAAACAAATTTAGATTGCAATAAAGGTATATTTATTAATAAAGCAAAGGGTAGTGGGTAGGCCCCTCCATTTATCCCGATGGAGAGCATAACTTTCCCATATTCCCAGGACTTTAACGCCAGTGCGTTTGTGACTTTTGAAGAAGAAAAAAGATGGTGAAAAATGAAGACGGGCACCGAGGCTCTTGTTTGCTATTCCTAACATACATAATGTTGGGGATTATCTATAGTCCAGCATGTGAAACTACGCCCCCACGAATCTAACCTCAAACTCGTGACTGCCGAACCGAGTGACTGGTGGCAGACCCGAGAGATGGTGCTTGGTGCCAGCCGGTCACACAGCCCGAGACGATACCACAACGAGACAATATATTGTCCTAAGAATATTGCTTTACAAATATCCACCGGATTTAAATTACTGTTGGTAAAATCGTCTTATTTAACGATTCTTTGGTAACCAAAGTAGTTATTTCGTATTATCAAATACACTATCGTTCACTGGTAAATTTGTGCTTGTACTTATATTATGAATAGACGGCCTAGACATGGACACTTAAGAATTTCACTTTATACCGCTTAAACTTCAGAACCTTACAGAAAATTTTTTTGGTAAACCAAAGCGACAGTTGTTTGACTTTCTCCCCCTCCCCTATTGAACGCTGAGTAACATCTTTTGTTTTCGTCACGTGCCTAACCCCTCTTCAATACCCCTGCAAAAATTTTACTATCTGTTTAAATTCATACCTACTTCCTAATCTTCTGAGTATGCTTTCTGGTGCCTCGGTGTGGTGGCCAGCAATCAAGCTACTCGCCCTCGCACGCATCACCCCACACTTTTATAAAAATGTTAGTAGCCGTATTCTTCTGCCTCCTTATTATACTACGATCATTAATAAATTTGTGTTGAAATTGGACTGAGAAAATACGAAAGTTTCTATAAATTCAGTAAATGCTCTGTCGATGACGTCACTGGCTTGATTAAAGGAAGAGCATAAAGAGACTTCAATGCCATGCCTAAAACATGCATGTTCAACAAAAGTCAATATGTACTGGCAGAAGTTGAAATGTTTATCTTGGAAATTATATCCTTGGGTAATTTTAATTTTAGTTTATATCCAATTACCTTATCGTAAACCGCAGAAAACAATGTGATCGCGGAAAGTGTCAGCAAACGTCACAACAGGCGACACATTATTTGGAGTTAATTTATCCAGTGGTTTCTTCTTAACTCCATTCCGTTAAGTAATTTGTACAATTTATGGATGCTATTGTGAACAAAACAATGGAATTTGTTTTCTGAAGCTAGCGTTCTTATCGTCGCGCTATACTTAGCTCAATCTTCACAACCGAAAAGCGCAGTAAACTGTAAAGAAATATCACTTCAGCATTACATGCATCGTAAATTAGTTGATTTATCGATTTCGTTAACAATCGCAATCAAAACGTTTCTACAAATACTAGCTCATTTAAATTCTTATAAAGAAAGAACTGCTGCAGCAAGTTTGCAAACAATGAAGGCAGGATCTTTTAGAGTATTTTGAACATTTACTAATCTCTAGAACTTAATTGTTTTTCTATGTTTGTTATAAATCTGTGTAATATAAATATTTGGACGGGCTTGTGGAGATACTTTTACAGGATCACAGAAACGGGGTTTGTTAAATAGTTATCGACTGTACTACTGGGAATCGGAGCGCGCCAGGGAAAATTCATTTTACAAATGCGGTCAACTTCAGTATTTAATTTAAACTGCGTTTGTTCATGCGGTAAGTTTTTATCTTGGGTTTACTGTATACGTATTTCAATCCAGTAGTGTGCACAAACTGCGACTTTAATTGTACTGTGTTTGATGATATGTAATATATAGCCTATATTTCTACTCTTATTGGTGAATTTGAAACAATTCTAGTGTATTGAGAGGTCATGGTGGCCATGTTTTGTTAGATTAGAGTACTTCTAGTTCGTGGTCGAGTACTTTGACAGGTTCCTTATACGTAGTTCGCAAAATAGGAGTTTGTATAGTTATCGATAGTGTGTATTCTCAGATGAAAGCCTACCGTAGATTTATTTCTTTACAGAACAGTTTATAAGCTAAATACCTACTGCTTGGGCTTTTTTTGTGATTAAGTAGGCCTATGGTGTATTCAGTATGTTTTAAACGCTATCTTATACTCTGTCATCTCTTTAAACAACGCGACCCGGTGGCCAACATAGGCACTAATGATGATTGTAGTCGCAAAAACTTACTTTACTCTCGTGCAATTAGTTATATTACAAAGTTTCAATTTTAAGCTTTTCTCCGAAGAACGAGTGTATTTGTTATTGAGCGACGGAAGGAGGATTCGGCGAAAGGAATCTTACAAACATGTCGGTTCTGAGGAAAGTGAGAGACAGAACTGGAGATTGACGGCTTTGTGAATGTAAAGGTAGAAATATAACAATTCCAGTGAATATATGCCTTTATGCAAAATACGCCTTTCCGTTTCTTCAATAAAACTACAAACTGCTTAATATATTTACAATATTATCTGTAGTCAATGCTTTCTGCTTATGGACTTATTCCTTTGGAATTGTACAATTTATAAAGCATGGACGATAAGCGGTCAAAAAAAATCTCTTGATAGCGGGCAAGAATGTGCAATAAAGGTTTCTCTTTGACTCTGTGTTGGCAACGATGCGTGGTTGCAAGGTAGTGAAGATGACTTGAGGGTACTTCAAGTTTGGAACTAAAGATGAAAAGAGAAATGGTAAGGCATTGTCAGGGTAGTTAAGCCCTATCGGATCTAGGGGTGTGTTTTCGCTCGATTACAGTGATTTTGTACACCACTGGTCTACATTGTCACCCCCTAATAGAATATTAAACACTGTAAATAACCCGCATATATTAGCAGCGTGGACTCGAAATAACACTCACTTGACGGGTTTACAACACTCAGACATTTGTAACTGCCATCGCCCTCTTCCTGCGACCAACCCTCGGAGAGGAAACGGGTGGTCACTCGACCGTAAATCTTCAACAGACGGGGGAACTACTCTTCGCACTTCTTCAGGTTTTCGCGCGACACGAAACCAGTCAAGGTAACCGCTTGCATATCATTACGGCGCTGGTTTGACGGTGAAATAATTCTCAAACGCGTAATTTACGACATTAGGTGGTTGAAGAAAGTTTCTTACAAACTGAGCATGCTCTTAGAGTCAAGTAAAACGTTCAATTTCGGTGTCGACATTATGGGACAAACGACATTCCACCGGGCCATTCGAGTTTTCAGTAGTAGACTGTTATATTTTTGTTAGAAAATACGTTATTGATACTTGAAAATAAATTCCCTCTAATTCAATTTTTCTCTCTCGTCGTTCCCTCCATATCACCGACGATGAATTGTAAGCTAAATTAATTATACAACATCTGAATAATGTATTTAATATAAGTTTATTTTGAAGGTCGATTACTTTCAAATATAAATAATCGATTTTGTTAAAAGTTTATGTATTAAAATTACTATCAACAGTAAAGTAATTCATTTAAAAATCACATGTAGACCAGTGGCACACCGTATGTATCAAGGTTGTTTTTAGTTAATTATTATTTTTTATTTGATATTTAAATAATTATACTGTATATATAATAAAATTATATTTCATATTAAACTATGTTTAAATATTTTTTGTTTGTTTATTAAATGCCATATTAGTTAATGTAATTCAATTTCCTCCAGTAATCTTTAGGAATTACTAACAAGATGTAAAGCCATACAAATATTGTGTCGTTTCACATATTTAATGCTATAAAATATCATTTTAGATTTACAAAACAATAATTGAATAGAATCACAGACATATAATGCTAATCAAGATAGAAATGTTTTCATCACTTAGTGACTTTAACGCCTACGAGCCACACTGCACTACTTCTACGTCGTGACCCAACTAAACCTTAGCGCCGGCCGAGACGCGTTCGACGACATTTCCAAGGATACGCGCTTCGGTATTTAATTCAAATGGAGTACTAAGTTCACTAACCACCCATTATAAAACCATAAAACTCCCGTTGATGGCGTTTTTACTGCGTCATTATGTTTGAAATGATGCCGAGATGCCGACGCGCTGGCGGGGCGGGTTTCATCTCTGGCGGAGCACAAAACCAGGAGGGTCGGGATTTTCGTGCATCATGCTGTAATTATGGGAACAGCGCTCGGAGACGTTTTAGGTTCGTAAAGGCACCAGACTACTCACAGGCTAAATTGTAATAAACTGTTTTTGTTTTGAAACTTGGGGTTTCCATTATTAAAACGATAAAGTGTTTAGAAAAGCGCTTTATCACGTCCATGATTTCGTTTTCTTATAGAGAACCCATTAAAATACGTACGTAGAGGATAGACACCCTCCTGACCTATGTTGACAATATATATATATATATATATATATATATATATATATATATATCTTTCGCGTAAGCGACATTAATACCGTAATTATCACCTACTGCCAGTACACCATAGTGTCATTAGGGTTTTTTCTGAGTCTTAATGTTTCATCTACCTTACTTCGTCAACTTTCTACAAGGGTTGTAAAAGTCAGACACCTTTTATAATGAGCTACTTTAAATAGGCGACCCTGCACACGTGACGACCTGCACTCCCCTATATTGTTTACAAGAAACTTTTATGAATAGGATTATTCGAAATTCTTGACTGATTGCCCAAAAGTGTAAACAAACATTAAACTATAATCTGTAAGAACAGAATTTTTATGTGTGTTCATGTGATATGTCTGTGTATTATTCGTGCGGGTGCAAGCTTACTCTTTCTCTTTGCCTGTCACTCTCTCTCTCTCTCTCTCTCTCTTAAACACACACACACACACACACACACACACACACACACACACACACACACACATACACTGCAAGAACTACAAAAGTAAAACATTTAAAAAGCATTTTTACCATTCATGACATCAGCTGACAATAGCCTACAACAGATATACTTTAACAGATTACCTTGTTTCGGGTCTGGCCGCAAGGAAACTTGAGCGTCGGGGGGTAGGCGGGCGATCCTGCCGGAAGCTCCGACGGCACCACGTCCGTTATATGTCCGTTCACGTAAACCCACAGCTGCGCTTGAGCCATCAGGAGGACCGGCAGCCAGCAATCATAACAGCGGCCAACGGCCAGTGACCAAATCAGGACAATACAATGACTGGACCAGCAAGTGGACGATTCTATACAAGGTCAAAGTAACGCCGCTCCTTTTATAAATAGGATACTTGTTCTACAGCAGTCTCTCTTTCGACTCTTTTTCTACGACGTCTTTAAACCTGCTACGAGGAAAAACACATGACAGGTTAAGTGAGAGAACTCGTTTGAGGAATAGGATGCGTTACAATTACAAGGAAACCCCGAGAAAAGTTTTAATAATTTTATAGAATAGTGGTTTAAATACAATTAGTAATAAATGGAATTTAATAATTTATCGAATTGTTTAAAATATTAAAAAAAAACAGTTGCATCCACTGACTAACAGGCGCGCTGAACATATTAATTCTAATAATAAAACCTAATCGTTCTTTTTGCATAACGCACCGAGTACACTCCTTTATGACCCCGATAGAGTAGCTCTACTTTAGGTACACCAAATTGTACTCATGATGTCATTTTATCTCCCCTATATATAACCTTAAAAAATTTTATGTTCCCTCTATAATCCTATATTTTCTAAATTCCTTCATATGCGTTGTATACATTAACAGTCGATCGCCTTAAAACTACAAAAACTACTTTGTTTAGAAACGCTTTTAAATTTTACAAAGATATATTCAATAATTTTCCCCTTTTACCTCAGGAGCGCGCCGTAGTGACAAAGAATTTTAGATCAAATCATGAGTGTGTAATAATTAATTTTTCTTTCGGTACCAAAAAAAAGAATACTCGATTAATGGTCGGTTAATTTTAATTCCTTTAAAGAAACGAGTTAAACATACTGAGAGCTACACACGTTCTAAAAGTTATACATGATTCTGGTAATTTGGATTTCTCTAATTGAATTTTTATTCGAATTAGAATATGAAGGTTTTAGCCAGCTTACTCTCACAGAAAGAATTAGCAAATAATCGGTTTAGAAAACAGAAGTATAATAAGGCTAGAATGCATCTAACTTTATTTCCACTATATATTTCTTTCTGAAGGAATTATTACCGGATATTTTTAGGTTCCGTTATAAAATGTTAAAAGTGGAAAGACTTTAATGCTTCCCATCATCTTGTGTAAAGAAATTGAAAGTGAATTATGTGAAACGTATATTATAAACAATACCCGCATTACACAATGGTAACGCTACTTTTTTGTTTCCCACAGATATGAAACTAACACGCTAGAAACAACAGTGTAGATATCTACAAAAACAACTGATAATAAAACAATAACTATGTGAGAGCATTGGGTGATTTTTTGTAGTAAAACAAACCACAGTATTGCGTCTGAACAGATTGCAATAAAAATTATAGAAACTAAGTGAGAGACATTTCAAACGCCCCGGTCGAGGGAAATTTCTCAAACAAATTCTCACTTTTTCCGAACGGACACAATTCAACAATAAGTGCACTTATTCAACTTTTCCAAGGTCACTTTCACTTAAAACGGACACAATGCACGGCTCGTATGCAAAGCGATCCCGCACCAAACTGAAGAAACTTCAACACTGGGTCAGAACGAAGCTACAGTCATAGACAGAATGACGTCATCCGGTGTGGGCTTCAAGGAAAACGGCGGCTGAATGAAATCCACGAATTATCCTACGCGTTATGAAAGCCGATGACTCATGCTCGTTTGACTTTTCTTAGCCGAGAAAGTCGATTTCATACGGAAATTAAAGGATTGGTACTAACGAGGTGCGGCCATAACTTGTACCTTACGTAACAATATGCTTCGAGTAAAGTCGTCCTTGGATGCGTAACAATGCTCAATGTAAGCTATGAGCGTGGGTTTATTAATGTAAGCTGGACTACAATGGTTTATCCCTGCTACCTGTATCTTGATGAAAATGTACATTATACGGAATAACCTTTATCATTGACAGACTTCCTTCGGAGAGCAACGAGGCAGGAAGAACAAGGGGCGTGTGTATTTCTGGAGCGAGATAACATTTTTATTACTTCTTCTAAACGTAAAATAATTAAATCGAGGTTGTACTCAACTTAAATATAAATATAAACCAGTAACAAGTAAGTAGAGGATGCCCTAGGAAACCCAGTAACTCCATACTGCAGTTTATAAAGTTTCCTGTTATAGTACATAAGAACAAACGTATAAAACATAACTAATTTATGCTGAGTGTGCAAGAAATATTTTAGTACAATACAATGTATATAATATAAAAAAGTAATATAAAAGAAAAATTGAATCTATGAAGACAACAAAGAAACATTTTATTAGAGTTACTCTTTATTTTATAATTACAATTATTATTAATATGTATATACATTTCACATAACCACAACATTAAGTAGCAAAATAGAAAGCAAATATCCCTGTAATTTCTCATTTTCCTTGCTATATAGTAGGCCCTATACGTTGTTGGACTATACTTATTTTTGTTTGGTACAATTATTGCTTGTATGTATTCACTTTCTTTTTCCTTGTAATGAATATCTTGGTATGGGAAAATTAGCTTAGTGCCAAAGTGCTGGATTTCAAACGTGTAGTCATTCAGTTCGAATCCGGCCAAGACATCAACAAATTGTAATAATAAATATTTACAAACTTGCCTATAGTAGCACTTACTTATATTTGTTGTGGATGGCCGTTTTGCGAGATGTGTCCCATTGTCAACTCAGACCATAACTGAGTAAACCGAAAGCTAGACTATAGTAGCACTTACTTATATTTGTTGTGGATGGCCGTTTTGGGAGATGTGTCCCATTGTCAACTCAGACCATAACTGAATAAACCGAAAACTAGACTATAGTAGCACTTACTTATATTTGTTGTGGATGGCCGTTTTGGGAGATGTGTCCCAATGTCAACTCAGACCATAACTGAGTAAACCGAAAACTAGCCTATAGTAGCACTTACTTATATTTGTTGTGGTCGGCCGTTTTGCGAGATGTGTCCCATTGTCAACTCAGACCATAACTGAGTAAACCGAAAGCTAGACTATAGTAGCACTTACTTATATTTGTTGTGGATGGCCGTTTTGGGAGATGTGTCCCATTGTCAACTCAGACCATAACTGAATAAACCGAAAACTAGCCTATAGTAGCACTTACTTATATTTGTTGTGGATGGCCGTTTTGGGAGATGTGTCCCAATGTCAACTCAGACCATAACTGAGTAAACCGAAAACTAGCCTATAGTAGCACTTACTTATATTTGTTGTGGATGGCCGTTTTGGGAGATGTGTCCCAATGTCAACTCAGACCATAACTGAGTAAACCGAAAACTAGCCTATAGTAGCACTTACTTATATTTGTTGTGGATGGCCGTTTTGGGAGATGTGTCCCAATGTCAACTCAGACCATAACTGAGTAAACCGAAAACTAGCCTATAGTAGCACTTACTTATATTTGTTGTGGATGGCCGTTTTGGGAGATGTGTCCCAATGTCAACTCAGACCATAACTGAGTAAACCGAAAACTAGCCTATAGTAGCACTTACTTATATTTGTTGTGGATGGCCGTTTTGGGAGATGTGTCCCATTGTCAACTCAGACCATAACTGAATAAACCGAAAACTAGACTATAGTAGCACTTACTTATATTTGTTGTGGATGGCCGTTTTGGGAGATGTGTCCCAATGTCAACTCAGACCATAACTGAGTAAACCGAAAACTAGCCTATAGTAGCACTTACTTATATTTGTTTTTTGACGGCCGTTTTGGGAGATGTGTCCCAATGTCAACTCAGACCATAACTGAGTAAACCGAAAACTAGCCTATAGTAGCACTTACTTATATTTGTTGTGGATGGCCGTTTTGGGAGATGTGTCCTAATGTTAACTCAGACCATAACTGAGTAAACCGAAAACTAGCCTATAGTAGCACTTACTTATATTTGTTGTGGATGGCCGTTTTGGGAGATGTGTCCCAATGTCAACTCAGACCATAACTGAGTAAACCGAAAACTAGCCTATAGTAGCACTTACTTATATTTGTTGTGGATGGCCGTTTTGGGAGATGTGTCCCAATGTCAACTCAGACCATAACTGAGTAAACCGAAAACTAGCCTATAGTAGCACTTACTTATATTTGTTGTGGATGGCCGTTTTGGGAGATGTGTCCCAATGTCAACTCAGACCATAACTGAGTAAACCGAAAACTAGCCTATAGTAGCACTTACTTATATTTGTTGTGGATGGCCGTTTTGGGAGATGTGTCCCAATGTCAACTCAGACCATAACTGAGTAAACCGAAAACTAGCCTATAGTAGCACTTACTTATATTTGTTGTGGATGGCCGTTTTGGGAGATGTGTCCCAATGTCAACTCAGACCATAACTGAGTAAACCGAAAACTAGCCTATAGTAGCACTTACTTATATTTGTTGTGGATGGCCGTTTTGCGAGATGTGTCCCATTGTCAACTCAGACCATAACTGAGTAAACCGAAAGCTAGACTATAGTAGCACTTACTTATATTTGTTGTGGATGGCCGTTTTGGGAGATGTGTCCCATTGTCAACTCAGACCATAACTGAATAAACCGAAAACTAGACTATAGTAGCACTTACTTATATTTGTTGTGGATGGCCGTTTTGGGAGATGTGTCCCAATGTCAACTCAGACCATAACTGAGTAAACCGAAAACTAGCCTATAGTAGCACTTACTTATATTTGTTTGGGACGGCCGTTTTGGGAGATGTGTCCCAATGTCAACTCAGACCATAACTGAGTAAACCGAAAACTAGCCTATAGTAGCACTTACTTATATTTGTTGTGGATGGCCGTTTTGGGAGATGTGTCCCAATGTCAACTCAGACCATAACTGAGTAAACCGAAAACTAGCCTATAGTAGCACTTACTTATATTTGTTGTGGATGGCCGTTTTGGGAGATGTGTCCCAATGTCAACTCAGACCATAACTGAGTAAACCGAAAACTAGCCTATAGTAGCACTTACTTATATTTGTTGTGGATGGCCGTTTTGGGAGATGTGTCCCAATGTCAACTCAGACCATAACTGAGTAAACCGAAAACTAGCCTATAGTAGCACTTACTTATATTTGTTGTGGATGGCCGTTTTGGGAGATGTGTCCCAATGTCAACTCAGACCATAACTGAGTAAACCGAAAACTAGCCTATAGTAGCACTTACTTATATTTGTTGTGGATGGCCGTTTTGGGAGATGTGTCCCAATGTCAACTCAGACCATAACTGAGTAAACCGAAAACTAGCCTATAGTAGCACTTACTTATATTTGTTGTGGATGGCCGTTTTGCGAGATGTGTCCCATTGTCAACTCAGACCATAACTGAGTAAACCGAAAGCTAGACTATAGTAGCACTTACTTATATTTGTTGTGGATGGCCGTTTTGGGAGATGTGTCCCATTGTCAACTCAGACCATAACTGAATAAACCGAAAACTAGACTATAGTAGCACTTACTTATATTTGTTGTGGATGGCCGTTTTGGGAGATGTGTCCCAATGTCAACTCAGACCATAACTGAGTAAACCGAAAACTAGCCTATAGTAGCACTTACTTATATTTGTTTGGGACGGCCGTTTTGGGAGATGTGTCCCAATGTCAACTCAGACCATAACTGAGTAAACCGAAAACTAGCCTATAGTAGCACTTACTTATATTTGTTGTGGATGGCCGTTTTGGGAGATGTGTCCCAATGTCAACTCAGACCATAACTGAGTAAACCGAAAACTAGCCTATAGTAGCACTTACTTATATTTGTTGTGGATGGCCGTTTTGGGAGATGTGTCCCAATGTCAACTCAGACCATAACTGAGTAAACCGAAAACTAGCCTATAGTAGCACTTACTTATATTTGTTGTGGATGGCCGTTTTGGGAGATGTGTCCCAATGTCAACTCAGACCATAACTGAGTAAACCGAAAACTAGCCTATAGTAGCACTTACTTATATTTGTTGTGGATGGCCGTTTTGCGAGATGTGTCCCATTGTCAACTCAGACCATAACTGAGTAAACCGAAAGCTAGACTATAGTAGCACTTACTTATATTTGTTGTGGATGGCCGTTTTGGGAGATGTGTCCCATTGTCAACTCAGACCATAACTGAATAAACCGAAAACTAGACTATAGTAGCACTTACTTATATTTGTTGTGGATGGCCGTTTTGGGAGATGTGTCCCAATGTCAACTCAGACCATAACTGAGTAAACCGAAAACTAGCCTATAGTAGCAATAGTAGCACCTACTTATATTTGTTGTGGATGGCCGTTTTGGGAGATGTGTCCCATTGTCAACTCAGACCATAACTGAATAAACCGAAAACTAGACTATAGTAGCACTTACTTATATTTGTTGTGGATGGCCGTTTTGGGAGATGTGTCCCAATGTCAACTCAGACCATAACTGAGTAAACCGAAAACTAGCCTATAGTAGCACTTACTTATATTTGTTTGGGACGGCCGTTTTGGGAGATGTGTCCCAATGTCAACTCAGACCATAACTGAGTAAACCGAAAACTAGCCTATAGTAGCACTTACTTATATTTGTTGTGGATGGCCGTTTTGGGAGATGTGTCCCAATGTCAACTCAGACCATAACTGAGTAAACCGAAAACTAGCCTATAGTAGCACTTACTTATATTTGTTGTGGATGGCCGTTTTGGGAGATGTGTCCCAATGTCAACTCAGACCATAACTGAGTAAACCGAAAACTAGCCTATAGTAGCACTTACTTATATTTGTTGTGGATGGCCGTTTTGGGAGATGTGTCCCAATGTCAACTCAGACCATAACTGAGTAAACCGAAAACTAGCCTATAGTAGCACTTACTTATATTTGTTGTGGATGGCCGTTTTGGGAGATGTGTCCCAATGTCAACTCAGACCATAACTGAGTAAACCGAAAACTAGCCTATAGTAGCACTTACTTATATTTGTTGTGGATGGCCGTTTTGGGAGATGTGTCCCAATGTCAACTCAGACCATAACTGAGTAAACCGAAAACTAGCCTATAGTAGCACTTACTTATATTTGTTGTGGATGGCCGTTTTGGGAGATGTGTCCCAATGTCAACTCAGACCATAACTGAGTAAACCGAAAACTAGCCTATAGTAGCACTTACTTATATTTGTTGTGGATGGCCGTTTTGCGAGATGTGTCCCATTGTCAACTCAGACCATAACTGAGTAAACCGAAAGCTAGACTATAGTAGCACTTACTTATATTTGTTGTGGATGGCCGTTTTGGGAGATGTGTCCCATTGTCAACTCAGACCATAACTGAATAAACCGAAAACTAGACTATAGTAGCACTTACTTATATTTGTTGTGGATGGCCGTTTTGGGAGATGTGTCCCAATGTCAACTCAGACCATAACTGAGTAAACCGAAAACTAGCCTATAGTAGCACTTACTTATATTTGTTTGGGACGGCCGTTTTGGGAGATGTGTCCCAATGTCAACTCAGACCATAACTGAGTAAACCGAAAACTAGCCTATAGTAGCACTTACTTATATTTGTTGTGGATGGCCGTTTTGGGAGATGTGTCCCAATGTCAACTCAGACCATAACTGAGTAAACCGAAAACTAGCCTATAGTAGCACTTACTTATATTTGTTGTGGATGGCCGTTTTGGGAGATGTGTCCCAATGTCAACTCAGACCATAACTGAGTAAACCGAAAACTAGCCTATAGTAGCACTTACTTATATTTGTTTGGGACGGCCGTTTTGGGAGATGTGTCCCAATGTCAACTCAGTCCATAACTGAGTAAACCGAAAACTAGCCTATAGTAGCACTTACTTATATTTGTTGTGGATGGCCGTTTTGGGAGATGTGTCCCAATGTCAACTCAGACCATAACTGAGTAAACCGAAAACTAGCCTATAGTAGCACTTACTTATATTTTTTGTGGTCGGCCGTTTTGCGAGATGTGTCCCATTGTCAACTCAGACCATAACTGAGTAAACCGAAAGCTAGACTATAGTAGCACTTACTTATATTTGTTGTGGATGGCCGTTTTGGGAGATGTGTCCCATTGTCAACTCAGACCATAACTGAATAAACCGAAAACTAGACTATAGTAGCACTTACTTATATTTGTTGTGGATGGCCGTTTTGGGAGATGTGTCCCAATGTCAACTCAGACCATAACTGAGTAAACCGAAAACTAGCCTATAGTAGCACTTACTTATATTTGTTGCGGATGGCCGTTTTGGGAGATGTGTCCCAATGTCAACTCAGACCATAACTGAGTAAACCGAAATCTAGCCTATAGTAGCATTTACTTATATTTGTTGGGGATGGCCGTTTTGGGAGATGTGTCCCAATGTCAACTCAGACCATAACTGAGTAAACCGAAAACTAGCCTATAGTAGCACTTACTTATATTTGTTGTGGATGGCCGTTTTTTGAGATGTGTCCAATGTCAACTCAGACCATAACTGAGTAAACCGAAAACTAGCCTATAGTAGCACTTACTTATATTTGTTGGGGATGGCCGTTTTGGGAGATGTGTCCCAATGTCAACTCAGACCATAACTGAATAAACCGAAAACTAGCCTATAGTAGCACTTACTTATATTTGTTGTGGATGGCCGTTTTGGGAGATGTGTCCAATGTCAACTCAGACCATAACTGAATAAACCGAGAACTAGCCTATAGTAGCACTTACTTATATTTGTTGTGGATGGCCGTTTTGGGAGATGTGTCCAATGTCAACTCAGACCATAACTGAGTAAACCGAAAACTAGCCTATAGTAGCACTTACTTATATTTGTTGGGGATGGCCGTTTTGGGAGATGTGTCCCAATGTCAACTCAGACCATAACTGAGTAAACCGAAAACTAGCCTATAGTAGCACTTACTTATATTTGTTGTGGACGGCCGTTTTGGGAGATGTGTCCCATTGTCAACTCAGACCATAACTGAGTAAACCGAAAACTAGCCTATAGTAGCACTTACTTATATTTGTTGGGGATGGCCGTTTTGGGAGATGTGTCCCAATGTCAACTCAGACCATAACTGAGCAAACCGAAAACTAGCCTATAGTAGCACTTACTTATATTTGTTGTGGACGGCCGTTTTGGGAGATGTGTCCCATTGTCAACTCAGACCATAACTGAATAAACCGAAAACTAGTACCTCACGTGAAGATGGAATCAACAAATATATCAATTAATAAATAAATATTTTAAAAAATGTATTAACATCAATTGTCATCTAATAATTACAGGTTAAAAAAATGTATTTGAACTTGATTGTATGAATAAAATTGATTGTATTTTATTAATGATTGAAAATGTGTACAAGATGTGCGCGCCCTTGTGTGTGTGAATAAAACGAATTGAGTCCTGTGGTTTTTAAATATTTCTCGTTAAAACAGTTCCTTTAATATAAATATTATTACAATTTATAGTATCGATACATTTTTATGAAGTCTCGTTACTCAAGGCATCGGAATTCTCCTCTGGATACGTCCTTAGCGAAATCTTAGAATTATATCCAAGGTATGGCGAATGGAATTTGTATCGCGGCTTTTCTAAATAAAGACATTGCGTGAGACACTCAAGTTGTTGGCGAAGGTCGCCCATGCCTTGTGGATCAGTGACGACAGAGGCACCTCCAGTTCCCTTTCTCTCACTCTGCTACCCATCTTCACTGTCAATCCGGCTACGGTCAGTAGTTGTTATCCAGGGTGTCTGATGTGGGAGTGGCTGACGGTTCCTGGATATTACATCTACCTGGACCGATATAGCTAGACGAGGTATCTATCTCATGGGTTACTGAAATAGAGTAGATCGAGGATATGTGAAATAAAAAAAAAAGAAAAAGACAAAGCCTTGAAATCCCAACGGAACTATTAAAGGGTTAACAGTATGATCTTACCCAGTTTAAGAACCCTACTTTGTAATATAAATTAACTTAATACAGTAGTTAGTGAATGTGTCAATAGTGATACTTGCCGATGCGAGTGAAAACGTGAATGGAAAATTTAGTTAAAAGATTATAAACATAATCTAAAATATACTGATTAAGATATTCATATATCGAATTAAGTTAGACTTCGTTCTTGAAAAATTAGAAGCGCCTAAAAATATTTTCTCTTAAAAATTGGAATAAATAGACTATATATATACATAAATATCATTATATTAAATTGAGTATGTTAGGATTTATTTAAATATAAATTAATACTTTTAGTGACTAATAATAATTTAATTAAATACTGTAGGGTCTACAATATAGAAAGTAATATAACCTAAGTGTAAAAAAACAGCTGATATATGACAAAACTATATCAAATTTAAAGAAACATAGGCCTACGCCATGTCTGAATACATTGGAAATTAAATTTGAAAATGATTTAAATATAACCTCCAAATAACTTTTAGTGGAAACAGCTGTTAGTGTTGAAACGACTTCGTTAGAAGCACCGTGTTTGACTTCAATCCGTTAATCTTCGGAGAACTAGCAGTAAATAATGTCGAACTGGATACGTCTAATCCAAAAGGCCTACACGTTTACGCTTGCAAAAGAGAACCAACGTGTTACAAAATATTGTCCCTAGTAAAATCCATTTACTCCAACATGAGTTTTAAAAAGTCCAGGAATAAAAAAATATGAAGAGCAAGACTTTTTGAAAATTTTATTAAGTTTAAAGAAATCACCTAATTTTTGTTAACGACTTTATTAACTTTAGGATATTTGAATCTAGATTTCTCTATCTACAGTTTGGAGGTCGAATCGGCTTCTTTTTCCGTTCAAGGTGTTTTCCTCGTTAAAGCGTCCAATAAACAATAAATCATAGTTCGTAAACATTCCTGGCGTTCTGGTGCCGGAAAAATAAGTCCACCGTCTTGCCAGATCGTTGTCTACCGAAATACCGAGCGACATCCGAAGGCCGACCAGAACGGGCGCGTAGATTCACGCAAACAATCGGCACTCTTTGAGGCGCTCACTTTCGCCGAAGGGCCTAATTTAAAACTGTTATCAGACTTAAATCCTGACGCTATCCTAATAACTCAGGACAATGTCAGGGCGGAGCCATATCGAGCAGGTGCGAGCGGGCGTTATGACGGAAGTACAGGACGGAGGTACTCAGAAGCGAGATGAGAACTGATTGTCTGTCATTCACTGACGGCCATTCAAACCCAGCAAACTAGTTTAGCCGCAGCATTGACGCTGCATATACATTTGTCTTGCATATTCATTTTACAACGATCTGTGGCTTTTATACTAAAGAACAGTTGACTATTGGTCGTCGAATCGAATCAGCCTCTGGCGTAACTATGTTTCCTTCTTTATTCCGGAAGTAAAATTGTTCCAATATGTAAAAAGTAACTCTACAAGTTTACAGTAATAGAAAATATTCTAGATCTAGAAATAATATTTTTAGATTATTCTTATTTTTTAATACACAATTAAAAGAAATTGTATTACCCTTCGTAAAAAATTACCTTTTTATAATTCTCTGTGATAAACCTTAAACATGACTGAAGATACTCTTGGCTTATTAGTAACTACAATTTTTTAGTATTATTTGAAAATTCGGTATAACCAGTCACAAGCGTAACAGATCCCAACGTTTTTCAGAATTGGATCAGGAATCGTCTGGGATTTCTCTTAGAACGGCAAAACACGAATATTTTAAGAATAATCATTCCCACATTCTTTCTGAATTGGATCAAAGATAGTCTACGATTTCTCTTACAACGACTAAACACAGAATATTTGGGAGTAATCCGTTCTAGGTTTTTTCAGAATTGGATCAGGACTGGTCCACGATTTCTCCTAGAACTTTTAAAATTCGAGATTTTTAATAAGAATAATTCGTCCCACATTCTTTCAGAATTGGATCAAGAGTAGTCCACGATTTCTCCTAGAACTTTTAAAATTCGAGATTTTTAATAAGGGTAATTCGTCAAAAATTCTCTCTAAATTGGATCAGGAGTAGGTTCCCATTTTTGTTAGAACGTCCAAAACATGGGGTTTGTAAGAATAATCCGTCTCATGATTTTCCTTAATAGATCAGGAGTAATTTGCTACATTTCTTAGAACGGCAAAAACGCAGATTGAGTGTGTTGTTTTTTTTTTTACTTCCTTGGCCATTGGTTGTAATGTATTAAATACGTATTTTGCTCTAAAGCAAAATAAAGTACATACATAAAGTACATTAAAGTGCTCTAAAGCTGCTCAGTACATAAACTGACTCCGAGAGTTAAATAACCACATTGTTTGACTTCCTTCCAATTACCCTGTTACATGAAGGAAATTATTACGCTTCCTATATTCTTAAAAAAATAAATATAACTGAGTTCATATAATTTTGTTTTGAACCAAAACTTTTAAAATGCCTTTTGTTATATTACTTATTTGAAATTTCTTACTTTAAAACATTAACTCTTGTAGAACATTGTTTTAACAAAGTAAAACTTCCTTAGAGAAAGAGCCGAAATCTTGCCTCTACCTGACGTCATAACTGCACCGTGGAGTGAACGCACTCTGCAATCCGATCCGCGCACTAATTGTCGAAATTTACAACGTTTAATTTCATCCGGCCGTTACGTGCAAGCGTGTAATCTATTACTTCGCGGCCGCTTCGCTAAAAGCCCAATTTGAATAGAACAAGTGGAAAACACGTCAGTAAATCAAGGACTCGGTGGGTCAGAGGTGCAAAGGTGGCGCAATCTGTTAAGTCTTGTTTATCAATGACAGAGGTCAGGGACGCGACCCTTCCACCTGCTCAAGGCTGGGATCTCATCCTCACAATTACCTTATCGCCTCTGCCCGGCCCGGCGCTTTGTATCTGATACGTGATTGGTTTTACTAATGATTGGAAATAACAAGAACATCGTCGATATTTATGCTTTACAAAGGCGTCTTGATTTTTAATGAGTAAAAACAAGTTGTTATAAGAGTTATATTTTACGTATAATAATGACCAGAGTCGCTATAGCTTATTGGGAATTTGTAACAGGATGCAAACACAAAGACATTATTTTATTACAGAGATACCAGTAGTCATCAGCAGAGATTTGGTCCTGTATTTCGTATCGTATATTTTTATTTCTCGCTAAATTCCCATTTGCATCTCCCCAGTTCGTCTGGAAACCATCTTCGGCAAGATCATGGGGCGCCTACGTGTAAACCTTTCCGGTGTTCGACCTAATTGACTGATACTCTGCACGCAAATTGTAATCTCCAACTTCTCCTTCCCCTCTCGTTACACGACATTTAGGAAGCGAAATACAAATTTTCTCCTAATAATCCTGCTTCCATTTTTGTAAACCTTCTTCCATTTCTCCATGCAAAGCTTCCTCCATCACGTCTTACAAACTTTACTCCTACATTCCTTCTTGCAAATCTATCTCTATTTGTTCTAGCAAAACGTCATCCGTTCTTCCTTTCAAATCTGTCTCCGTTCCTCCCTGCAAACGTTATTTCTCCATTTATCCTTACAAATCTACCTCCATTCCTGCTAGCAAAACGTCATCCGTTCTTCCTTTCAAATCTGTCTCCGTTCCTCCCTGCAAACGTTATTTCTCCATTTATCCTTACAAATCTACCTCCATTCCTGCTAGCAAAACGCCATTTGTTCTTCGTTACAAATATGCATCCGTTCCTCCTTACAAGCGTACCTCAATTCGTTCTTGCAAAACTACCTCAGTTCTTCCTTGCATAGCGGCATCCGTTCCTCTTTGCTACCTTCCTCCGATCCTCCTTGTAAACGTTTCTCCTCCATTCCTCCTTACAAACCTATCTTCATTCATTCTTGTAAAACATTCTCCATTCCTTCTTGCAAACCTACCTCCATTCCCTCTTGCAACGTACCTCTGTTCCTCCTTGCAAACTTCCTCCTTTTCCCCTTGCAAACTTTCCTTCATTCTTCATTTCAAGGCCTTTTCCGTTCTTCATTCGACTCAAGATTGTAATTTTGAAGGCTTGGAGAAAATGAATCAACAATGGCGTTTAAAATGGAATTATAAGAAACAAGAACAATGAAAATGTGACTTCTGGTTAACTTATTAACTTACATTTCATCCAACAATGAGCGCGGTATTAATGAACCCTCAGCGATACTGTGGGCGTGTCGCCAACAATGGAGGCCGCAACAGTTAGCCAATAAGTCACCGCTGCGCGCAGTTCTTAAACGTTTAATTAAGCCCCCAAACAATGACAACAGTTCCGGGTTCATTTGCATTTAATCAACTGCTGAGCTTTAATTGTAACAAAAGAGGTCAGAGGCCAGTTTCTCGATTATACGCTGCCTCGCTTCAACTTGTCAGCAAATACGGCGGTAGCGCTCCCATACGGATCGGAGTTGAACGAACTTGAAGAGTATATTGTAGCTGTTGTCGTCGGACAGAAGTGTCTTAAATTGGGTACAAGTCGGAAGTGAGAATCACTAGGTGATCAGAGACTATCGGCGTTATAGACAGCTATTCTTTTATTTAGAAATAGTGATGCGGAAGGGTGGGTGGTAAATAGCGTTGAGGTTAAGGAGACATACAACTATATTTCTATCAGAGGCGGGATCATGGCTTGCGAAAGCAGGACCGCTTGTTGGGGTCTATATTGGGAGGAGCTGTCGTTGAAATGAGCCGGAAAAAGTTTCTTATAGCTCAAATGAATATTTATCAATAACCCAGGACATTTATTTATTTTTGCTTGTATTCACTTATCATTTATATTTTAATGTATTTAATCAAGAGTCTTACTTAGTATATTTGCGAGTCCACTCTCGAGAGCTTTTTAATTACACTACTCTCATTTTAGAGATTATTAGAAGTTTTTAAAAAATTTTGAAAATGAGAGCACAGTAATTAATAAGCTCTCGAAATTCAATTTAGTAGATATAAAGTGATATATATATATATATACATACACACAGAAATGTACATACATTTCATTAACAAGAATATTTATAAATCCATATGAAGTTTTTCATCAATTTAAAAAAATGATATCTTCAAGAACTCCGTGCGTCGTCAACAGCTACAACACATGCTTTTATTCTCACCGGTTGTTTTAATCCAGGAAATGATTAAAATAAACTTATAGTGCCCGTCAAAGCACCTCTATCGGTATCCTCTGGTGTGAGAGAGACAGGGATGTAGAGGGGGTACTACTGAAGACACTTACCGTTGGTAGGTACTTGAATTTTAATAAAATTAAGGTGAAGATATAACACGCCTTCAGAAATCGTACTGACGGGAGGGGGATTGTGAGAATTTATCGTAGTGTTAATCCAGATTGATACGCAACACAAAATACATTTAGAAATAACAGAGAAGCGATTAAGTTTTACAACAAGGGCGTTCGTATTGAATAATGTTCTTAAAACTACTAAAATACATTTTAACAAAGTAAGAAACTCCAAAGAAACAAAGGGTTTTTATTGGACTATCGGAGAAACGTAACTGCGATCGTAAACACAAGAAAGCTAAGCAAAAAAATGTTGGGCAATAATAACTGGGCCTGAGGAATGGAATGCAAAGGGTTCGGAGAATGGAGAGAAAGGATTCATTGTAATTTATATCTGTGTGTGTAAGAAATGCAGCCTGGCTAAGTTTGTTCGCAAGCAGACTGGGTTCACTCTCGTGTAGTGCTCCTGTGTATAAACTATTATTTTGTGCCATTATACAAAGTATTTTCTTAAAAGAAGCGCTGAAGAAAGCACACGTGTAAAATAAACCTTTAGCCGTTTGATCTCATCAAAATATTTATTTTGATATTTTATTTTTGTAGGGTCTACATTAGTCATTGAACGGGGAATGTCGCAAAGCCTTAAAAGAAAAACTCAACAAATACGAGTAATGGAAGCAGTTGGACATAATTTTAAATCTATACAATGGTGATTAGAGTGGTGGGTTACTTTACTTGTGAACCAATGTGACGTCATAAATATGGGGAAGAGTGACAGTAAATTTTGATGATTTACTACTACTATTTAATTTTTACTATTAGTTTACACTCTTTTTACACTATATTCATCTTGTACAAATTTTCAATTGTCAATAAAATACTTTATATTCATCCACTCAAGTTCAAATACATTTTTTTCAAACATATAGTGGATAACACTTGACGTTGGTACAGTTTTTTCAAATATGTATTCAATAATTAAATTTAATGAATTAATTTTAGTTTTACATGGGAGAAAACGTTTCACAAGAGGGGCAAGGTATGCAATATAATTATTTCGTCCTATTTGTCTTAAAATAAGTTATAACGTAAGATTTCATAAAACAGCTGATTTTATGTTTTAGGTTATGTGATAGAACAGGTGTTTTTACGCATAAATTAAGTTACTTTATTTATACGAATTGTAGTTATTTAATAAAAAAAAGTAACATAATAAAATGTTCCTTGTTGACCAAAGAAAGAATAGACTTTAAAATTTTTTTATTATAATATTTTTGTTATAGTTCTAGCTATGTCCATCATCACCCTGAAGGGTTGTAAAGGATTGTCAATATAGGTAGCATTAAAACAGGGATATAAAAATCCCTGGTAGAGGAAATCACGTACAATGTTTGCAGTCGCATACCTATCACGCACTTAATGAAATTTCTACTGGTTATACCCTGTAAGAAGGATGGACAGCAGGTGGGATTACGTAGGACCTACGAAAGGTCTTAATGATGCCTAACCGTAAGTAAATAGGGATTCTCGTTGGCAAGGGTGCACACAGGCTGTGCTTGAGGTTGAATCCACCAGCTTCCCGGCGCGGCGTCAGAATTGATTGCTAGCTGATTGGTAGCAAAATTAAAAACCAAAATACTAAATTAATAGTTGAAACAATGTTGTTAATAGTTGGGTTTACTTAAATTTTTAAAAAACAATTTATAATTCCGAGGTTTAATTTTTTTATTATATAAACTTAAAGGAATTATTCACTTTTTTTTTAAAAAAACTTGATAATCCCTAAGGGATAAATAATATCGTTTTAATCTCAAAACTACCAATTATGAAGTGCTACAGAATTTTTAAAAAATACCATTTCTTTAGCCACTCGGACATTTCTTTAGTCTGAAATTTTTACAGACTTTACCCATTTGCTACATCATCACATTTGCTTTTTTAACTTATCGCTAGTAAAATGTGAGTGTGTAGGCATTAAAATGTAGACAAATTTATTTTGATGAGCGTGAAAGTAATTTCTCAAAAACCATTGTTTCAAATTATCCATATGCACACTCGTAAAAAACTATTTAATCTGGCATTCAAACGAACGTTGGGCTGCGAACGGACGGTTGTTCAATCGGTCATCGGAAATCCAATAAATAAATACTAGTTTCTTTAGCAACCGCTAGAATGCAGGTAGCAAACCTACGTACTGCCAGCTCTGGAATGCGGAATATAAGGTTACAGAGAATTAATGGCGTTAAGTTGGTAGCAGTGGTTACGCAACGCAGAGTTGTTGCTATAGAAACGAGAACATTGAACTAACGATGTCCGAATTTATTCTAATGCTTACAGCTGGACTGTGTACTGACCACCGCAACAATGGCAGGATACCTTGTGTCGTGGATCAGACCGTTTAACTGTGTCATTAAATACATTTTTTAATGATAAACTAAACCATGATTTCACCACCCTAACAGGAAACATTAGAAAGAAACACGGGTATTATTTTAAAAAAATTGTTTGTTAAAAACAAGTAATTGTAAACAAACATGTTTTAAAGCCAATTTGCTACTTAGGTTAACATTGTTTTTTTAAAATTTTAGACACTTTTTATTAAGTAATTACAATTAATATAAATAAAGTAACATAACCCATGCGTTAAAACAGCTGTTGTACCACATAACCTATAACACGAAATCAGTTGTTTTATGAAATCATACGTTATCACTTATTTTAAACTATACTGCATACATTGTTCGTTTTGTGAAACGTTTTTCTCCCACATAACACTAAAATTAATTCATTAAATTTAATTAATGAAATAATATTTGCAAAATACTTTACAAACATCTAGTCTTATCCACTAGAAGTTTAAAAAATGTATTTGAACTTTGTGGATGAATAAATAGCATTTTACTAACAATTGAAAATTTGAACAAAGATATATAGGCCTATAGGGAGAGTGTGAACTAATAGAAGATATTGAATTAAAATATTCTCTATCCTGTTTTACCGGAATCAATTTAAACCTTTGATTACTTATACGCTCGTATAATTAATTCAAGCAGCCTAGAATTTAGGGCACAGTGAACAAATAGAAATAATAATTAAAGACTTTGACAGCAGTCGAAATAATAAATTTGATTTAAATGTTCAGAGCAAAGTACATACATGTTTTCAGTCAATGTCTTTAAAAATCAGATATCTAAAATTCAGTGACGACTAAATGCTGACACCTGAAGATGGTCGATGACTGAAACGTAAATCGTGTGTATTCAAGGAAAACTTTCTATGATTGGCAACAACTACAAAACTTGTTTAGAGGCCTACGCCGGTTTGATACCGTCACCAACAGAAGGCAATGGCTAAACGATTCGTTCCAGATGAACTATCTTCTGGTCATTGTAAACATGTTTCAGAAAAATACAAAATGAATTTCATTCAATTTTGTTTAGGAATTTCATCAATATTACCGCAGTTTTACGTCTGTGTTTGTTGTAGATCGGAAAAGCCAAGCCACTGGATTCTTCCCATCACTACTGATTCAGAAATCAACAAAAGTATTGAAATGATTCTTAAACTGAATTAAAATCATGTTTATTAAATTAAATATAAATACAACTAATAAACAATATTTGAGTTGGCATGTGAGTTAAGGTTATAAACACAAGAAATATACACAACTCTCAATTATAAAACTTTAATTTCATACGCGTTTCAATGACTTATGTCATCATCATCAGTGATACTACCACAAACAAATAACATTAATTTATGAAATTAAACATAACCTATAATATGTTTACAATATTAAAATGTTGTAGGTTTAATATTATATAAATATTGTTGTTTATTAATATTTTGTATTGAGTAAAAATATTGTAGGTTATGATCAACTTCTTTAATTAAAGGTATATGCTTGTGGTAGCATCACTGATGATGATGACATAAGTCATTGAAATGGGTATAATATTGAAGTTTTATAATTGAGAGTTGTGGTTATAAATTATATATTTATTATGTTTATAAATATAACTGCAAAAGAAACTTAATAAAGCAATGGAATATATCTAGTATTGCTAGGGAGGCTTTACTGTAGTCAATATACAATTACAGTATAAGTGATTAAACAATATTTCAACTAATTTTCTGTATGACTTTGCTCGAGACATAATAAAGATTATCTTTTACATTCTTTTTTTTCTATAATTCTCACACATGACTGTTGGAAAAAAGAAACCCCAAATATATAAAATGTGAATTAGATCTTTGTGAACTTTAAGCACTTATACACACTTAGATTCTACTTACAGAAAAATGTATACATAATATATAGCCTATGCAAGTTGACATATGCAACGATTAATAAAACCTTGCTTATAGTAACACTCACATTTCTCACATATTGCAAACTGTGTTAAAGTGTCAGGTTGAAGATGGAAAGAAATAATGGAAATAGTATATTCGAGAAAAATCTAACTTCGCAGATAAAAGATCGCTGATGGTAAAAGCAAAAAATTATCGGCAGTGTGATAATATAAAATTTGTACAATTAACCTAAATCAACAATAACAAGAAATGAATAAAATAATACATGAATAACCAGTTTCATAGTTATATATAATTACATAATTCATATATTAATGAGCAGGTCATCGTCTCAAGAGCTTTTTGCTGCAATAATCTAACAAACGCTACTTACTTCTCGTTCTATTCAGGTGTACTTAGCTGTAGCAGCAGAAGATGACAAGGTCATTGAAATGGTACTAGAGTGTAATTAGATATACGTTTGTAAACGTGTAGTTATTTATGTATTATTTGATTATATTTCTTGTTAGGGAGTTAATGTCAAGTTCACTAACAGCTGATGGAACGAGTCTTGAACATTTATTTAAAGTTTAATTACAGTAATAAAGCATGAAATCCAATGCCCATAAGTACGAATTTTTCAGTGATGCAGTGGGGCGGCATCACTTCGGCTGTTCCAATAATCCTATATATTAATAGACGACTCATGTTTTACAGGTTATTACTAACAGCTCGTAACCAATATAACCATTGCACCGTTTGGTGAGCACTTCCGACACCACCAAGTAAAGTGGAAGAGGCAATCTGGATCGGTCGATGTCTATAGAATTCTCAGAAGATGGTGCGGGTTCTCATACTGATTTACGACTACACCAACGGAATTTGAAGCCATGGAGAAAGATTCAAGTCATGGTATCCTTGATATAGGTTTTTTTAACTAGTACTCCCAAAAATTATTTAGAAAATATAATCGAGTACATTTTTCAGCCTTTCCTAACAATGTAATATATTTTTTTAAAAGCATTTCAGAATGAGTCCTTTTTTAAAACTTTAAATGTACTCTTTAGGTTAGGTAAATAACTTAACTAAGTTAAGTGAAGCAAATTTCTAAATTTAACTAAAGAGGAGTACTATTTAAATTTTGCAAGTGGAGTCATTCCGAAACACCTTAACAAAGGAAAATATTGTAATGTTAGGAAAGGCAGAAGAAGTTACTCAATTATAAAAAAATATTCATAACAGAAGTGAAGATGAGAATATACTGGTAGAGTACTCGTATATTGAGAATATTTAGAAAACCAGATTAAACTCAAAATTTTGGTGCAGTATATTACATTGTTAAAACCTAAATAATTTCGCCAACTACTATTTGCACTATAAATATGTTTTGCCAAAACTTTACTTCGCTTCAGCGCCCAGTTCGGTACCCTAAGGATCCATCCAGTTACACCCAGTTGGCCGGACAAGGCTACAAATCTGTTGGAAATTATAACGGAAACGCTGAAAAAGCAATTATTCGCCCATTACGACTCTTAGCGTACTCAGTCTGTCCGCGATTACAATGAATAGGTTTCCCGCCCGTACTCTACATACACAGCGCCAGTTCCGTACCCTAAGGATCCATCCAGTTACATCCAGTTGGCCGGACAAGGCTACAAATCTGTTGGAAATTATAACGGAAACGCTGAAAAAGCAATTATTCGCCCATTACGACTCTTAGCGTACTCAGTCTGACCGCGATTACAATGAATAGGTTTCCCGCCCGTACTCTACATACACAGCGCCAGTTCGGTACCCTAAGGATCCATCCAGTTGGCCGAGCAAGGCTACAAATCTGTTGGAAATTATAATGGAAACGCTGAAAAAGCAATTATTCGCCCATTACGACTCTTAGCGTTCTCAGTCTGACCCCGATTACAATGAATAGGTTTGCCGCCCGTACTCTACATACACAGCGCCAGTTCCGTACCCTAAGGATCATGGGCTGCCCCTGCTGAAATCTCCGCTATTGGTTGATAGGTGAGGCAGTAGTCCCAGCAGAACTGACGGAGGTTATATCCAGTTGGCCGAGCAAAGCTGCAAATCTGTTGGAAATTAAATGGGAACGCTGAAAAAGCAATTAATCGCGGATTACGACAGCGTTCTCAGTCTGACCCCGATTACAATGATTCGATTTGCCGCGAATACTTTACATACACGACAGTTCACCACCAAACGCAAAACTATTTGGGGAGTGCAGTACGTTGTGCTGGAAAACGCACATACGCTGACGGAAATAGTCGGTCTGCTACAATACACTTCCCACACCGTTTCTCCGCCACTGCACATCCTCAGATATATATAGACCAGGTGGCAGTGGGAGCCGGCCAAACAATACAGCCGTGTATTGTGTATTTTTAATTGCGAAGGCTGTGGGTAAACAACCTCAGACCTTGACATTCCTCCCACTGATTAGTGTATCTGTGCGCACCGTTCAGTGGCGGACGCTTCCTATCTTCCGTTACGCAACGAGCATTTCAGGAACTTTATTAGGCCAAGGACCACCATGACGTTATGCCATTCCGGAACACTGATTTATGTACGTTCTTTTACGAACGTAATGGCCATTTTATTATCCTTGGAATGTTTAGGATACTCTTTATTTTATTAGTAATTATCTGAAATGTCGCCGCACTATCAAAGCGACTTATTATTAAATGTGAAACTGTGTAAAATACAATTATTCAATCATGTAGGGATTTTAGGTTGTGTTTTTAATTCTTATCTTTAATTCAATTGGGTGGTTATTAAAACAATTTAAGTTAGTATTTCTATAAATTTTATTGCTTTGTGGAAAAACATTTTTTCCTAATTTTACGAGGAGACCCAGATTGACAGCAATGCAGCAACAATTGTGCGTGCGCGCGTGTGCTTGTTTTGGTATAAGAGCCAATTTGCTATTACTGACGAATAGTGACGGCTGTAAAAATAATTGCAAAGAAAGGTCATTTTCATTTAGGGGCGTACAACTCCCTGGTCTGAGATAATCATGGTTGAAGTGCGCAAGATAACAAACCGAAACTCCATTAGCGGTATAGAGGGCAAGAAATTAGATAAGTGCTGAAAATTGGCAAAACGCTGCAGATTAACACAAATACCGCGCGTGAAGGAAACGGCATTGATTGGCCTTGTACCCAGCTGATAAGTTAGTTCCGTGGAGAATCAAGAGATAGTGGAATGAAACAGTACGGAAAGTGGCGCGCTAAGAGCAGGATGAAAAACCTTGCGATAGATCATTCAGGGACCCTGGGGGCTAGGTATCATTATGGTAGGGAATAAGAAGACGTTTTACCTTACAATTACCTTAGTGAGGGAAATGAATAGGTTTCAAAACTGCTGTCTATCAAAACGTAACATAATTGCAATTAGACCACTCTGGCAGTGACAAGTACATTTCTGCTCTTAAACTCTTAAAAAGTGAAATGAGAGCGACCCACTCTGGCTCTAACAGCATCAGATAAAACTAAGAGAGTAAGGAAAAGACACGAAACATCTCTGGTATAGATAACATTTTATAAGCTGGCACTTCTCTCTTAGGTAGAAATTGTGTATTCGTCGACTAGAAAACATCAGTCACTGTCGTATTCCCTCATCGGGGCCATAAATCTCGGTCCCAACCCGTAGAAAATTTTATTACGCTTCCTTGAATGCCCTATTCACATTGGTTGTTACTTATACTATACATTAAAAACTATTTATAAATAACAAAATATGGGTCATCGGAATTACAAAGGTCGCGGCCCCCAAGTGTAAGCTTATAATATTTTTCCTGTACTAAGCCTCTGTGACTACATCAATTATTAACGCCGGTCTCCATTCTAAGAGGTAGCTTATGAATACATTTATACCTAAAGAACATTAGCAAATATTTTTACAACTTTAAATTTCACTTCTTATTTTAAAACACCATCTTATTAAATCTCTTTAAATTTGACATTTTGAAAGTAATGCTATAGATATCGAACATAACCACAAATAGGTTGCTTCCATTTCCAATCCGAATTTCTTGGATTTAATATTTAACTGGCTTAATAGAGACTGAAGACAGCCTTTCTCAAATGTTAAGTCTCGACTAGACACATAACTCGTATTGAATCCAGCTCGATACTTTTCCGTCTGGAATAATACTTGTAAAGCCTGTTAACCCTTCCAACAGGTTTATATCTTTTTGAAAAGAAATACTTCTTACGATCCTTTTGCCAGCTTTCGTTCGCTTCATGCGTTAATTTCGGGAAGGGCTGAGGTTTTTGTTACGAAGAGGGGGACGAAAATTGGCAACTAAACTTGAAATGGAATACAGGCGTTCAAGTTAGATTTAAGCAGTATGTAGGCAAGAATCAATGCCAACTTGAGTGTTGTATGACTGACAGTAGCCCTCGCGACAAACGTCACGTAGGCACTGGTCTGGATGTTTTAATCCGGGGGAAATATATAGCATCACACAACAGTCGCGGGTTCACAGGGTGGATACGCATGGTTAAGGGTGCACAATAACTTTGGGAACAGGTGGAAGCTGACGATGCGTGGTAAGGCGGTTCCTTTGTCCGGTGTGAAGATTTCTGTGAAATTAAAAAGTCCGTTTACGGTAAAAGAATAAAAGACTCATGAAATAATCGATAGATTACGTCTTCTTTTATTGGGCGTGAAATAAACTAATGACTCGAAGATGAACAACGAAATATTTTAATTGTATTTTAAATGCTTTTTTTTACAGATTCGAAAAAATAATATATACCACCAAAGCTTGTTTATAGAAAGTCTGAAATAGTCATTACTTAACAAGATTGTCTTGTGTTCGCCCATGTTACTTAATGTTTTAAAAATTACTTGGCCGATTAAACTTAAATATCATAGAAAGTTGAAATATAAGATTAAATGCTTAATTTAAATTCATCTGTTTAAACTCTTCATCATCTCCAAACTATTCTTTATTTTTATTGGGTGTACGTTTGAGTACATTCTTCTGCCTTTCCTAACATCAAAACATTATTCTTCGTTGAGGGGTTTCGGACTAACTTCCAATATTAAAGAGTACATAATTCGAAAAGCGCCAACGAAGAATATTTTGTATATTTAAAATCCTACCATATGCCTACCATTCAAAAGCCTTTCTCACCCTTCGTAGGCGATATTAGTCACACTGACTGGTCGACTTGACTACAAAAATACATTATTTACTTATTTTTTATAATAAAAAATTAGAGTTCACACTGTCATCATAATTTCACCATTATGAAACAAGCAACGCAGCTTCACACAGTCTTAGCGTGATTTGCATCTTCCCACGTGCAACGAAACCCACTGACAATGTTGTAATGATTGTTGCACGAAATTAGAGAATACCTCGCGCCGCATAGCTTCCTAGTGCAAATTATAGCCTGCAGGTGCGTTGCGGGCGGGGATTTTTGCCATAGTTCGCCAATAGCGAGGGCGCTGTAATCGCAATTAGGTTTCTTCGCGCACTACCACCAAGTTACCGTGCCCTTGTTTGTACAAGCAGAAAATAGACGCAAAGCGGAGGGCATCGACCACTAAGTAGCTTACTTTACTCGATATAGATTTTAAATTGGCTTGTCACGTGAAAGGAATTCAAATCATTTTAGGTATGATACTTGCATTGTGCTGACGACGTTGGTGAAAGTAGATTTTGGCAACGGGCAAATAAACGCATACAAGGAACTCCTTTGAATTATGTTTAGGGGCAACAACATTACATACCGGTTGTTCGCCCAAACAAACTGGCCTTCCGGTTAATGAAACCTTTCTTCTAGTTATTAGTACAACTATAATCAGATAAATATAGTTTCGTAGAACGTGTTTTATTGTTTAATGTTAATACACAAGGCGAAAACATAGGGTTCGTTGGGGAAAATATTCTTTTGAGATTTTTTGCATTATCACTTTCATGAAGTGCCCCACAATAAAGTTCAAGAGGTCGCATACGCGACAAGTGGTCCCAATTTGTGTAAACAAATTTTAATACACACAACAAAAATCAACCTTTCCTATTTTTACAATACTTTTTTAGGTTTTATGGGTTACTATTAACAAAAAGGTCTATTGTATTTTTTTGAAAAAAATACAAGGCACCTTTTTTGTTAAGAATACCCAAAAAACCTACAAAAAACTTTGTCCTAAACCAAAAAGTTGATTTTTGTTATTTGTTGTTTTTTTTTTTTTAATTATCGAAACAAATGGGACCACTTTTTGCATAACCAAACTCTTGAACTTTATTATGGGGCACCTTACGAAAGTGTTTATGCAAACAATCTCATGGGAATATTTTCCCCAACGAACCCGAGGTTACCGCCTTGTCTTTAAGGCGATAAGCCAGTTTGACTATCATCGCATACAAAGGATTATTAATGTACAAAGGATTGAAAGAGAGAAATGAACCCCTTGGTAGAATATACAGGGACTATTGCATTTGCAGGATCGTGTACTTATGATAGACCCTTACTGGGGGCATAAATTGATGTTTACCTTGTTACCATCCCCTGGAAGGTGTATATGGAATTGAAAAGGACTAAAAAAGGTAAATAATCTGTGGAAATTATGGCATAGTGTGAACTCTGTTCCTTATCTATTGCAGGCCTGCTCTCTACCAGTCTGACGAGATGTGTTACTCTCTAAAGTTTTGAAACTGGAGTTTATTGAAAAGTTTGTAATTGTCATATTCGTTGAAAAAGTTTTATGTGTATTTGAAATTTCCCGTTCTCGCTTAATGTATACGCGCTCACTCGCCGCTATTTCCTCTACGCGAGTGTTTCCATCACAGAAACATGTGAAGACTTTATTCCCTTCAAGACCCTTAAAACGTTCCAACTTCCGATTATTTTCCTCATTTGATATTCAAATAAGCCGACTAAATACCACAATATTTCAAACTTTTTTCCTTCTAATTTTAGACCAACTACTCTTCATTCAAGTTCGACAAATTACTTCCCTTTATTTCAATTGATAATCTCTTTAATATACTAAACTTTTAAGCTTCGCGTTTCAAAGATAGGTGCAACACAATCGTGAGCAAGCTAAAGCAACTTCTAAACCATACAAATTTAGAATTTCTAAATATTCAAAATAGTTATTTTGCTATAATTTAGGTGAATTAGCTAAACCCGTGATGATGTTAAGCTTGTCATTGAGACTCGTTTGTAGACATCTTGACTCTGGGTTTTCTTTCATTGTTAATTCATTATCCTTTAGTACATTTAATTAATATTCCTTGTTCATAATTCTCTAGATAATACAAACCTATATATTTTCTAGTTTTCACCGTTTATGTTTCTGTTTTAAATTATATTATTGACGTTTTCTTATATTCGTACAGTTACAAACTTTATATAAGGACGAACTCGTATTTTGTTTTACATAACTGAAGATATAGTAAGTTAGAAAAGCAAATAAATATATGAATATCATAAACAGCGTTTGTCAAGTAAGAGCATCGAAATACGTCAACAAAAAATTACAGAAAACAAAAAATTCGAAATAATATTACATTATGAGCACCATTAAGGGTTTTATTTGAAAAGAAGTAAAATTACAAAACTAAAGCTCAATACATAGTTACAGTTATTACAAAATTATGACTTCAAAAAATAATAATGTATTCATCTGTGACTTTCTTTAAACATTCATTTTATTAAAACTAGAAACATAAAGGCAAGGCAGCCATGTGAAATACGTAAGCAATAAACCTTTCAGGTCCACTAACAAGGATCGGAAAGCAAACCGGGAGGTTTGTGGGTTCACTTTACGTGCATTAATATGATAATTAGAGAAAGCATTGGTCGAAGGAGGCGCAGTAGTGAGTGCTTAGGCTATACGAATATTTAGCGCGCCGTTACGTAACGCTCATACCTAACCTGATCGATTACTTACACCTCCCCGCGAGACAAAGACGTAAACACATCCATGTATCCACAATGGGGAAACTGTTCCGCTAGTTTCGGTTCCGTTGAACCCGTCGTCGTTTGGTAATTTCATACAGAGCGTCGAGATTCAACTCGCGGGGAAAGTTTGAAACAATGGACTCGCTAATTCGATTAGTTATGGAATTATGTACAATTTTCATTGAAATTGGCGGGTATTTTGTACGGTTCACGTTGGTAACCTTGTTTTACTGACACCGTAAAATTAGTTTTGAAAGTTATTTAGCAGTCAAATTTTATATTTTTAAATTTACGCTTTCCTTTATTTACTGTAAGTAAAAAACATTTAGACACCATCACTTGATCGAAAAGTGAAAGCACGGCTTGTGTGGAACCCTTTGGAGAGCGAGTGTGTCCAGACTGTACGAACAGGGAAGATGGGGATCCCGCCTAAACACTGAAGAGAGTTCTATACCTAGGCTTGCCACTGCTAGAGTATAAAAATGCCATTTGTAAAGGATAGAACGAATTTAAAGGATAAATTATTGAATATAGGAATATGCACGCATCAAAATATGATTTCAGCCAGAGCGGATGTTTTACATTTTTAAGAGCGTAGAGGTTTCACAAATGTTATGAGATTGTCTAATGACTTTATTAAACTAGGATATAATAAAATTGTAACACTGTAAACATGCTACAACGTTCAACAAACTAACCTAATAAAACAAACAGAAATTTTAAAATACAACATATATATATAAACGTAAAAGGGATTAAGGTGGAGATGATTTGACTTAAAAAAACAAACTGTGCTAGGGCTAGTTTATAAAGTCATCCAAATTAATTTATCCAGTGGAAGGAATCTTGACGTAATTTTTTTGATAATTATTGGCGTTAGTCGTTATCGATTTTTAAAAAAAATACACTATATAGAAAGGTTATATAGAAGGTTCGGAATACGAAACCATTATTAAACTTAATCCTGATACCCTAACACTAAAAAAATTTTTTTTTAAAGAAAGCACTCACAAAAAACTATAAAATCATTGTTAAAACAGTTAAAAATTAAGAAAAAAACACTTTAATTATAGGGGTGTTAGCAACAAATATAATAATTTTGTGTATGTTTTTATAGACTTGCTACACATCTAGGTTTATCTGTTGTGCAAAATGTATGACGTCTTGCTAGCTAAAGTTGTTACTTACTTCGTTACACTTCTCAGTCATTATTAAGATGTGTAAAGAATTAACACAAAATCATTGATCTGGTTGTACTATAAACGGCCCTTTCATACAAAAAAAAAAATAATAATAATAAAATAAATAAAAAACGTGACTTTATCGCGAAGAACATATTATTCACGACAACATATGTGAATAGGAATGACTTCCATGTAGGCACTTTTGGGGGTGACGTGATAGAGGGTGAATGTATTTAGAAATGTTTCCCATTCTTACTTAAGTTACTAGAAAACACATTGTAAAAAGAACAAAAAGTTTTTAATAGCCTAAATATCGCAAACCATAGGTAGTAGACCCTATATATATATATATATATATACAAGTCTACTACAACCCCCGGTCATTGATGCTTTATGATGAAGATACTATCAATCTTTGAACGTTAACTCGCATAAATACAAGTAAGATTTATGTTTAAGTACATATAGTGTAAGTGATATATATATATATATATATAAAATATATATATATATATATATTTTTTTTTTTTTTTTTTTTTTTTTTTTAAAGGGGCTACATCGTCAAGAACACATTATTCGCGCGACAAATATAAAGCCGCGAGTAGAAATGAATCCATGCACGCACTATTGGGGGAGACACGATAGAGGGTGAATGTTTTCAGCAATGTGGGACCTGCGTAGTATCGAAGCACTACGTGCTGCGCTGGACGCCGGGTGACCCAAAATAAGGGTTATTATGAAGTTAATAAAAATACTTGGCACTCAAGGTTATTGCTCAATGAAGAAAACTACTGTTACTTATCAATTAGCAATAAACCAGGAGACCCAAATAAAGGCGCCTTGGAAGCGTAAGGTACCGTAATGCAGAACCCGGTTAGCAAGTCCGTTTATGTGGTCCCCTTTCGGTATTTATATCGAGCTCAAAAGCCCTGCAATATTACAAAGTAACTTTTATCCGATTGCATTAACCATCTATCTAATGTATTGAAAACACATAGTTTGGGGCTTTAAAATTTCTAGGGTTCCAAAAATAAAACCTTATAATTGTTATTACGTTTTTGCAATTTTATGCTTTTTTCGTTGCGTATTTTGTTTTTATTTACGTGTTTAAAAAGTTAGTTTGATTTTAATAGTATTTGATAGCCTAAGCGTTTATATACACAAATATCGCAATATGTATTCTTGTGTATTAATAAAATAAATTCAATTATAATTCTTGTATTTGTATTTTGACTTAGTTCTTTATATATATATATATATATATATATATATATATATATATATATATATATATATATATATACAAATATCGCAATATGTATTCTTGTGTATTAATAAAATAAATTCAATTATAATTCTTGTATTTGTATTTTGACTTAGTTCTTTATATATATATATATATATATATATATATATATATATATATATATATAATATACATATATATAATACATATATACATATATAATATACATATATATATATATATATATATATATATATATATATATATATATGTATTATATATAAGCCTTGTTTCAGAAATACGTTAAAATCAAATTTAATACAAATTATTAGAAACTGCTTATTTCTGTATCAATAATATAGTAGTAATATAGAGAAAATATATAGTAACATTATTTTAGAAAAATAAAAAAATTATTTATTACAATTGGAGAAATAGTTTGCGTTGCACCTGACCTGCGTTGAAATGACTGTTACAGACATATGTAAAGTATAAAAACTGTTAATTGTAGTTAGGGATTTATTTCCCACCTAAATTTCCCGTTTTTATTTTCAAATCCTTGCACAAGTGAGATAGATGCTGACGTACCAAAACTACTAAATCTTTTGGAGTCAACACTTAAGTACAACATATCAAAATACAACGGTGCTCACCTTAAATGCCCGAAACAAATCCAAAGTTTGGCCACGTGCTGATACAACACTGTTTCACAAAACCAGAAACTCCTGACAATAGTTTAAAAAGTCTTCAGAACATAACCTACAAATCACTGACCACGAAAAGGAATGTTTTTCCTTTGTAATGGAACTGACCCACGTTAGTAGACAATTTCCACTTTGCGCTCGTAACACACACAATAACCACCACAGCTAACCCACTACTGGAGCGGCTAAACGGCTACAACAAAACTTCTTGTCCACCGCTAGCGCTGTAGACGGCGTAATGATCAACTATACAGTAGAGATATCAAATATGTTTAAGGATTGTAAACAAAAACAAGAATAGATTACATTGTTTAACGATGACTGGCCTTTTAATAATTTTAAGAATTTCTTTAATACATCCCCTGCTTCCTTTCAAAAGCTCTAATCAAGACTTCCTAATGCCATTAAAATACTTCGCAATGTTTACTTTTACAGTACTAAGCTACTGAATAGGTATCGGTAACAGCTGTTTTAAAAATGAATCAGCTGTTTTGTATTAAGAATATCTAATTTGAGGTTAACTAAATCTTCGTATAATGTGTAATAATACTTTTTTTTACAGTGATACAATGTTCTGTTTTTAAATAAATGTTGTTTCCTATTTATGATTTTTTTTTTTTTTTAATAATAATTTGAGGTCAACTAAATCTATGTATGTAAATACGTTATAATTTTTGCTTTTACAGTAAGAAATGTTGGTATAGTTTTAGTAACGACCTGTAAATAAAATAATTTTAATAGTTGCTCTAATTTAGTCGCCTGATTTCCATCTATTAGGAGGTAATTTAACACATCTAAAAGAAGGTAATCTAAATATTATGTATAACAAATATTGTTATAATAATGCTTCCAAGAGGATAGGAGGTACAATTTTGAACTGAATTGAGATTATCTTAAATGTTTGTAAATAAATCAGCTGTTTTGTATGAAGAACGTCTATTTAAGGTTGTCTATGTCTTAGTGGGGTCTTTTAAAATACAATGATAATAAGGGCCACATTAGAACAAAGACTGTAAAACCAATATTTTGCACTGAAGCTATAACACACATGACCAGGAGATCTATGTTTTACATTATAAAATGTCATCAAATGTGTATTAGGCCCTAATAATTGTTATTTTCCGTTAGTTTTTATACTGCAAGATTATTGCACCTAATTTAATTTTATCATCCTTACTTAAGCTACTAGAAAACAAATTATAAAAAAACAAAAGATTTATGGATGTTACACACTATAAGTATTATACCCTATACAAGTTTAAAAAAAAACGAACGTAATCTAAAATGTAACAACACACACAATACTATATAAACAAAATGTATTTTTACCTGAACTTAACTTTTAATTATTAAAACTTTACCCTACACTAAACTAGTTATACCTTTTTACAATGTAGCAAACAGGTCGAGGTAGGGTTGATTATAAAAAAAACAAAAATTTGTTAAAACTAATTTCGAGTGCAACTGCGGAGGCTACGGGGTTACGCAACCTACAATAGAAACACGATGTCAGTTGAAGCCCAGACTCAAGCATTGTTGAACTGCTTCATTTCCCCAATAGTTTACTGTGCATTAGTAAACTTGACATTTTCTTTATACAACCAAATCCATTCTAACTGGATATTTAGGCCTATTTTAATACAGCTGTGTAGTAATGTGGTACAGTACACCAGAATAATTTCTGAACAATTAATTGATAAACGATTATATTTTAAAAAAATTAGGTTATGATTACGTAGCGATTATTAACGTATCTTCTAACCGATATTTTTCGTTTTCGGAATCTAAAATGTCTTAAGAGTGTTTGTAATGTAATTTTTTAATATCGTATGTAAAAAAAGGATTTTGGTTAAGTGATCGTCAACTTTTTCCCTCTTTGAAACGAATGCAATAAATAACAAGGATAATTTGTCCTTGAACTACAATAAATAGTTAAATCTTTCCAGGCAGGCATCTGTGTAGTCAGTTATAAAAATATAGTTGTTCGAGAATAAAAGAAAAGATATTTTAAGTATATTTAATAATAACAATCAAGAGAATAGCACCGTTTAAAAAGGCAATTTATGATCCTATAAAAATATAAATACCCCGTCTTGCCGGTTACAACAGTACATGAATGTGAAAATATATAACGCTGAGTACGAGGACAGATTGGGCTGAACGTCCCCGAAGATGCCCTAATATCGACCAAGTGACCGACGTCTTTGGTAACAGGTAACATTTATGAAGGCCCATTATTTTTAAGGATGGGCCGATTCAGATTCTCGATTGTAAGAATCGTCGATCCTAATGGTATCGAGTAATCGTCGATACTCGATTCTCCATTGATTGAAATGCCAACTTAGAATCTTGTTTTTTATAACTGTTAAAATGCGTGTGCGTTTAATTTATTGGGGAAATAATTAATTATCAACTACGCCTTAGTTATGTATAGGTTGCTTTGAATGAATTAAACGATTAAAGGAATTGCCGATTTGAGATAACGAAAATATTAATGTTATTTATGACGCAGCAACAAAAACGATCGGAAGCATTTCTACTATAGTCCGTTTGTCACCGCTCTTCTCGCTCTCCTGTCCCACTCTCACTCGTGCGGGTTCGACTCTCTCTCTCTCTCTTCTCTAGCTCCCACCCCTTTATATATATCAAAACAAAACACAAAAAAAGAAGTTCTAATATCTCCAGTTATACAAACTGAAATGGCTATTACTGAAGTTATATTGTAATTGTAAACTGAAGTTCCCAATCGTAATTATAAATAAATCGTTTCTTTTATTCGATAATTTTGTCATCCTTTCAGAAATGTCTACTAATAAATGAAGGTCGAACATTTTGTGTAGCCTATTACATTAAAACGGAGTTTTTAAACGGCTTCGTCATATGGCCAACACTTTAACTAAATTCATTATGAGAGAATATAATTTAGAAAAATATAAATGGAAAGAATCGAAAATAGACTTTAGAATCGAGAATTAAAAAAATTTTAGGAATCCCTAATTATTTTTCCTCAAACATAGGAAGATATTTAAACTTGTTTACTGAGGCGAAAGGTGGACAAGTAAGCCTAGTTCGCAATTATTCTTATATATGGACGACAGACCTAAAATATATTGGGTTAACGGTCATTGCCAAAGAATACATAAAACCATTGCTAGAAATTGCTTTGTTGTATGATGTAATGTGAAACGACTTATTACTAATTATCACGAAATACTAATCGTCACGTTAGTACCATGGTTGGAAATGACCGCCCATCAATGCGCTATAGACTCGACGGGTAGTACGGCGCCTAACGACTTGGGTGAAGGCGCCTTGCCAACGATATTGTTCTAAACACGGAGTCCAGCAAGTTAGCGACCCTTTTAAATTGGAGACACCCCTGCCCTAGGAATCAAAGCAGACCACTCACAATAGTAACAACATGCAAGGTTTTGTTATACCTTTCTAAAGCGTTCTCTTGTAGAATTGTTTTTGTGCTTTAAGATAAAAGGCTTATTAGGGCTACTACAGTCAGGAAGGGGTAAATATTGGCAGGATAAGGGCAGAGAAGGAGGGGTTGGCGACTAACGCTGATAAGCAGTGTCTGCCGTTTTAACAATATCTGCGCGTACGACTATGGGATAAGGGTTGTTTTTTGTTACGGCTGAAATTAAGGAGACGTATTTTCAGAACTAGAAAAGAATTTTTGTGACCAAAGAAAGAGAAGAAGGGAGAGAGAAATAGAGAGATAGATAGATAGATAGAGGGGCAGAAAGAGAGGGAAGGAGAAGGGAGAGAAATATCACTGTCCTAAATGAATAATGAACAGCTGAAAAAAGACATAGTGAAAACAGGAATAAAATTAATAATGCAACAAGTTTGTAAATTCTAGGAGGAGAGAGAAAGAGAGCGAGAGAGAGAGGGAGGGAGGGAAGGGAGAAGGAAAGGAAATATCACTGTCCTAAATGAATAATGAACAGCTGAAAAAAAGACATAGTGAAAACAGGAATAAAATTAATAATGCAACAAGTTTGTAAATTCTATGGGAAGAGAGAAAGAGATAGCGAGAGAGAGGAGGGAATGGAGAAGGGAGAGAAATATCACTGTCCTAAATGAATAATGAACAGCTAAATAAAAGACATAGTGAAAACAGGAATAAAATTAATAACGGAACAAGTTAGCAAATTCTAGGGGAGAGAATGAAGAGGAAAGGAAGGAGGGAGAGAGAGATAGATAGAAAACGAGAGAGAGAGAAGGAGAGAAATACTACTGTCTTAAGCAACCAATGATCAGCTGAAAAGAGAGGTGTAGTAAAAATAGGAATGAAATTGATAATGGAATAAGTTTGTGAAGAAGAGAAAAATTGAGAGAGATAAATAGATGATAGATTGATAGGCAATTAGATAGGTAAGTGGAGAGAGAAATAGAGAGAGAAAGAGACAGACAGACAGACAGAGAGAGAGTTGCTACCATTGTCCTAAACGCTGACGAATTTATTTAAATGATAATAATCTCCACCTTTTGACTTGTGCGAGACACTAGTAGAAGAACAATAGATTAAAAAAAGGTAAACCCTACGGAAATATTGCTAAACGCTGATACTTTTGATTTCAATATGGTCGTGCAGTAAGTAAGCACTGAGCAACAAACGTGCCGCGTGCGCCCGTGTCGGCTCTGCTCCATTTATCCCGGGCGGGCAGTTGTTGGTCACGACTTGGGAAGCATGTGTTTTAATTTCTTTTTGTTTGCAACTTCATTAAGTGTTGCTAATTAACTAGTCATATCTTGTCCCGTGTGAATTAAAGAAAACAATGACCACTTAAAGCCGTGTATACAATAGCTTGATCGTATCCAAAAACCTCACCCCGACCACTTGAAGCTGTCTATGGAATCTTTTTGTTTAATGTAGAAATTTAAACCGATGAAAAGATATTAATTACAAATACTGAGGAACGTTAAAATAAATTTAAACTAAATTTATCAAAAACATGGTTTTGCTTGGGAGTGATTTAAAGAGATTTCTTTTATACGGAAGAACTGGAATTTTGTACGAATAAATACAAAATCCCGGGAGCCATAATAAACTTAATATATACAAGATGTATGTACAGGAACTTCATAATAAAATGTTTGCGAAACTTCAAAACAATGTCCTTTAAAAGTAAAATATCTCCCAAAGCCTCAAGCAAGAAATTTTATTGTAGCAGAAAAAATATTTTTGTTTCGAAATAAATAAAAACAATTATTATCTTTTAAATTATAGTTTTATTAGTTTTCTATTTACTAATCTTGTAATTAATTTTTAATTTTAAGAAAATTCCACTTATAATCATTTGTTAAAAGGAAAACATGTTTGAATCACTTCAAATTAAATATTTGGAATTTTGAATTCATATTTATTAGTGAACAAAGTCAACTTAGCACGATATTTCACTGGTAAAGCAGTGGATTTAACAACTACTTTATTTTAACAAACTGTTTAAGCTATATATATAACTTATGTATTCAGCTGATGTAGATTTCCAAACTTGATTTTTCAAATTTGACATATCTGTATTTTAAGTATTAAACTGTCATAACTTGTAATCGATTCCCCCCTTTCCAATTTTCAATTGAAACGAAAATTTCCACTATTATGTAAAAGATTACAGAACAAAAAAAATCAATTATAAAAAACATACGTTTCTATAAAAGCCCTTAAATGGGCAAGTATTAATATTTTCTAGTAAATTTTAAGATTTACCAACTCTTAATGGTAAAAGTCAGAACTGTTCAGTAAATCTTCGTTATTATCCCAAAGACAGTAAATGTTGCCTAACTCTAACGCATTGTTTTATTCCCAAAGCCAACATTCAACAATAGTCACTGGTATAACCCAGCATCTCTCAAACTCAAATAGTAAAACCAATAAGAAATCATCTCTTATTTATAAATCCTTACATTTACCATTTTATTTTGGTAAATCTCAACATTTAGTAAACCTCAACATTTACCAATAAACAGTAACACACACCGATTAATTACTGCATTATTATTACATTATTAATTTTTTTTTTTTCTATCCTTTTTTTCCTGGCGAAAAACCAATTGTGGTTATCATCGCCAAACAAAATCTAACAAAGAACGGAATGTTTTAAATAAAATCAAATACATTAATAAATAAACAAATAAATAAATACAACAAAAATTACAAAACAAAATAAAACACCAACAATAAAAAACAAAAAATAACAATATAACAATGAAAAAATTCTTAAAAACTAAATAACAACAAAGAACAATATAACAGTAAATAAATAATATGTAAAACAATAATAGGTAACAATTTACCAATAAATAAATCTCAATAACAATAACAAGAACAGAAAATAAATTTAATTAAAATAAATAAAAGAAACACACAGAATTATATGTATAAATAAAATTTTAAAAAAATATATATATTTATGTATTAAATTTTAAAAAATATTTTCAAGTGGTGCAAGAAAGCGATGACTCGGTCAATGGCCGAGGCATCGTCCCTTAGCACCACCTTTAAACTCCCTTTTAAATTAAAAAGGGCACGAACATTGCCTACACTAACACAATCTACCAAAATATGTTTTATTGTGAAGATACCCCCGCAGTATTGGCATATTGGTGGATCTTCACGACGCATCAAATATCCATGAGTTGCAAAAGAGTGGCCAACGCGAAGGCGTGTAACCACCACTTCCTCCCTACGTTTTGAACGAATTGAAGACCTCCATGGACGGACGGTATCTTTAATTTCCCTCAGCTTATTCTCAATCACAGTATGCCACTCGTCATTCCAAGCAGCGAGCAATAAATGTTTCGCGAAACACACATAGTCAGATGCCATAACTAGTTGAGTAATAGGCACCAAACTTGTAGCTTTCTTCGCCGCTTCATCCGCTTTTGTGTTTCCAAGTATTCCGCAATGTCCAGGTACCCAACAGAAAGTCACCCCCACACCCCTCAATTGAAGCCTGTGTACAGCACACAAAATGTCCCCAACTAAAGGGTTGCTAGAGAAAACATCCTGAAGAGCCTGAGGAGCACTTTTGGAATCCGAACACAAAAGATAATGCGAGGATCGAGATTGAATGACGGTCAAAGCTTTAAAAATAGCAAATAGTTCTGCCGTGAAAACACTGCAAGCTGAGGGCAATCCGTATGTTTAGGTACATCCAGATGCATAAAACGCACACCCAACGCCATTGTCCAGTTTAGATCCATCAGTGAAAATAATTTCACTGTGTTGGTGAGATTTATAAACGGATAAAAATTCCTGGTGGTAGACCACAACAGGAGTATCGTGTTTTATATAACTGGACAATGAGAAATCGAAGTGCGGCGTTTTTATTATCAATGGAGGTAGATAGCACATTTGTCGTTCAAACATAGTTGGAAGTTGCAACTCAAGGTCATCCAATATTCTTAAAGTTCGTATGCCAAATGGATGGGTCGAACGTTGACGTGTATTGTACACTTCATTTAGCGTATTGTGAAAGACTATTTCAAATGCCGGGTGGTTGGGTTTGCTTCGAAGAACAGAAACGTAAGATATTTGTAGCATCTGACGTCGTCTAGAAAGGGCAGGTTCCCCAGCTTCGACAAGAAGACTAGGGATTGGGCTAGTTCTAAATGCACCAGTAGCCAGTCTAAGTCCAGAGTGGTGGATGGTATCAAGAGTTTTCAGAACTGTAGGTCGTGCAGATGAGTAGACTTGACAACCATAATCTACGCGCGATCTAACGACTGCGCGATAAAATCGAAGCATACTAGTTCTGTCTGCTCCCCAATTCGTTCCACTAAGGACTCTTAACATATCCAATTTCTTGCTGCATCTCACTTTCAAATCACGAACATGTGGACTCCATGAGAGTCTTTTATCAAATAAAAGACCCAAAAATCGAACACTATCCGTGGTTTGAAGCTGAACCCCGTCAAGATAAAGGATCGGCTCCTGGTGTTGCCTACGACGACTAAATGCTACACATTGGGTCTTCGAAGCAGAGAATTTGAAACCTGTAGTTTTTGACCATTCCTCCAATCTGCATATTGCTAACTGCAAAGATCTTTCCGCAGTTGCCATACTACGAGCAGGCACATATATACAAAAGTCATCCACAAAAAGGGAACAGTGTACCGGAGATCGTATATTGCTGGTGATACTATTTATTGCAACGGGAAATAGCGTGACGCTCAGCACGCTGCCCTGCGGTACACCATTCTCCTGTGTATAGCTGTTTGAATACGCGCCTCCAAGTCGAACGCGGAAAGATCTATTAGAAAGAAAGTTAGCGATGAATGCTAAGATATTCCCTTGTATACCCCATGATTTTAAAGTGTTCAGAATTCCTCTTTTCCATGCCATATCGTATGCCTTCTCAAGGTCGAAGAAAACAGCAACGAGTGTTTGACGCAAGAGAAAGGCATCTTGAATAGCGGATTCTAACAAGACCAATTGGTCAACCGATGATCGCCCTTGTCTGAATCCACACTGCTCGTTGCAAATGAAATTGTTGGTTTCTAGGTACCAGACAAGACGGCGGTTGACCATCTTCTCCAGTAGTTTGCACAAGACGCTTGTTAGAGATATAGGCCTGTAACTACTGGGATTGGTTTTGTCTTTACCTGGTTTTAAGATAGGAATTACTGTCGCTTCTAACCATGCATCGGGGAAAGACTGCTCCTCGAATAGCCGATTGTATATTCGAAGGAGGAAAAGTTTCGCCGATGATGGTAGATGTTTCAGCATGGAGTATACAATGGAATCAGGACCTGGTGCAGAATCCCTCGTTGACGCGAGAGCTGACTCCAATTCCCCTATAGAGAAAGGAGTGTTTAAAGGTGAGTCGCCAGACAACCCAACAGTAAACGGTATTGCTTCTTCCTTCAATTTATGTCTCTGGAATACTATGTTATAGGCTGTAGTAGCAGAAGAGTTAGAAAATGATTTTCCCAGCACATTAGCAATATTATCACTGTCCGTGGTCAAACTTCCATTAGGTTGATTCAGCGCAATAGCTGGCAACGAAATGGAAGTACCACAAACTGATCTTAGTTTCCTCCACACTGTGGAGGATGAAGTTGTTCGTCTAATTGTGCTAATGTACTGTTCCCAAGAGTTCTTTCTACTCAGCCTAAATATCCTCCGTGCTTTCGCACGGAGTATTTTATATTCCTGAAGGTTGTCACTTGTTGGGTTACGCTTAAATCTCCTTAAAGCTCTTCGTCGTAAACGGAGGATTTCTGTGCATTCGTCGTTCCACCACGGCACAGGCGGTCGGCGTGGATGTGCAGAGGTTTTCGGAATGGTCTCTACAGCGGCATTTAAAATGGTCTTAGTGAAATTTTCAACAATTGCACAAATGGGTGTCAGGTAATCTATGTCAAGTGATACAAAATATTTCGTAAAGGCGTCCCAGTTGGCTTTTCGCAAAATCCAACTGGGATTTCGAGCATAACAAGGTTGGGAGTCACATAAATTGATCTTAATGGGCACATGGTCGCTTCCATACAAATCATGGAGTACCGACCATGTGCATCTAGTAGCTAATTGAGGACTGCAGATCGATAGGTCAACAGCTGTCCATCCACCAGTAGATGCCGCTAAATGAGTGGGCGAACCGTCATTTAGCAGGCATAGGTCTAGTTCCGTTCTTACACTCTCTACTAGTTGTCCTCGAGGGTTACAGGTTGGAGATCCCCACGATAAATGGTGGGCATTGAAATCTCCTACCAATAAGAACGGAGTTGGTAACTGGCTTATCAAATTTACTAAATCACTGTGATGCAGGTTTTCTTGTGGTGGCAAGTAGACACAACACACAGTGATTTTATACGGGACAGCTGTTTGAACGGCTACTGCTTGTAAAGGAGTTATTAAGTTTAGAGAAACAGCATCGATACAGTCACGGGCTAGGATGGCTACGCCACCTCTAGCTCGATCTTCTGTAACGAAGTCCGATCTAAAAACTGAATACTCCCTTAAATGGAAATTATGCGATTCGTGGAGATGTGTCTCCTGTAGACATACAAACATTGGATACACATCTCGCACGAGTACTTTAAGTTCTTCTATGTGACTCCTAACACCGTTGACGTTCCATTGTATCACTGACTTCCTAAGCAAAGACATTTATTAGCTTAGCAAAGGATTTATTTGACACCCATTGGTGCTCTCTCCTTTCTTGCCTGGGACGTTTTTAGACGTCTCAGGCTTACTTTTCTCAGATTCCATATCCACCCGTTCAGGGATGGAATCTGAGGAAGTTTTTGGTTTAGGAGGGGTAGTTTTTACATTCCCTCCTTTGTTAGCATTTTTCTTAATGCCCGGTAACGACGGTGGCGATGTGGTCTGTCGTAACACTGGTCTACGTGGTTTGGATTTTTCCGTCTTCTGCACAGAAGGTTTATTACCCGTTGATAATATCTTCTGCACAGAGACACAAGGCTCGCTTAGTGATTTATTTCGTGCTCCAATCCCCCCAGTGGAAGGAACAGGTACACGAGGTAAAACATTATCCGTTGCTGCAGGTTGTACCAAATTCAAGGACGCACCATTTGTGACTAAGCACAAAAGGCGAGACACTTGTTCAGTTAGAGCTTCAATCTTCTTGGACAGCTCAGCACAGTTGGAACAAGACGATTTTGAAGCGGTCAGGGTAGCGGCATAAGTCTTACTGTCTGTCTTTGGCTGAGTTGATCGATAGAGTTTTTTGGCCTCTGGAAACGACAGCTTGTCTTTCGCCATGATGCCTAGGATAGCTTTCTCTTCCTTAAAGGTAGGACAATTGTAGGATCGCGCTGGGTGGTCACCACCACAGTTGGCGCATTTCGGAGAATTAACACAATCCTTATCATCATGGCCTTCAACGCTACATATACCGCATACGTTCTGCTTCGAACACGTAGAGCTGATATGCCCAAATCGCTGGCACTTGAAGCAGCGCCTAGGGTTAGCCACGTATGGTCTCACTGAGAGCCTTTGGTAACCTGCATGTAAATATTCGGGTATTTCCGGTTTGCCGAAGGTGACGATGAAAGAAGCTGTTGCTACCTTTTCTCCTTTGTCCATTTTCATGATAGGGACAACGTCCGTAACTGACTGAGACGACAGTTCGGACTTAATTTCATCAACTGAAATGTGCATTAAATCCCTACATGTGATGACCCCCTTTGAGTAATTCAAGGATCTGTGGGGAGCCACAGATACCTTGACCTGGTCAAAGAAAGAGGTCATTTTAGATAGAGCACGGGTTTGTCTCTCGGTGGAAGTCGCAACTAACAGTGTTCCGTTTCTGAGTTTCTTAATAGAGGCTACTGGACCTCCAGCACAGGTAGTAATAGCCTTGTTGATCAGGAAAGGAGAAACTTTGGAAAGATCTTTCCCTTCTTCGGCACTAGATACAACTAAATACTTTGCTGATGGCAATGTCTGTGACGTTGCCACCATCAACTTTTTACTCAAATCTTTACAAATTATATCGTCAGGAGAATCCTGGCGTGTTCTCTTTAAACTAGTCATATTTGACGTGGTTTTGGAATCCATAAATATTTTTTGCCAGCCATCGTGTCAAGCGTTACGGGCGAGACTATAGGAACGGGTACATCCTTGGATCACATTAAGATCATTTCCAACCCTCAGAACTCTGAGGCCTATAGCTTTTCTCCTTAGCTCGACTGGATGGGCATCAGTCGAGGACTCGTAATACTGTGCACAGGCTCCGACACCCATGCACCGCGGACACTCCCTGACCAAGGACCGAAGCGGCTGGTAGACCAGAAACCGCGCTTACGTCTTCGGCAGAGCAAGCTCACATCAGCGTCCCAGACCAGAGTTTGTCACGCTCTGGACTTTTCAGCACTCCCAACGCGCAACGGTTCTGACCAGTCAAAATTCCCTAAGCGAAGATGTAAGTGTTGAAATGTGTATAGATTGTGTTGGTGTGTGTATGTGTGTGTGTGTATGTTTTTGTGAGTGGTGTAGTGTTAGGCTAGGGTACCGCGAGGGACGCCAAATCCCTCGTAGGTGCGGCTAGTCCGCACCCCCCTGCGGGCTATTACATTATTAAACGAAATAAGTGAAATCATTAATTAATTTAAGTTTTTATGATTGATTAATGTATTGTCTTTGAAGATAAATGGCTATGCAGAATTTCACTTCACCTGGACATCTCGATGTAGGCGAAAATGGATTACAAGTTTGGCCCACACAGACAGAGAGAGTTAAATAAAGTCATGTAATACAATTAAGACGAATTCAAGTGTCCAACGTGTATTAGGTATTTAATTTTATACTATCAAGCCTCTATTGAAATCCGATGAATTATTTCTTTTTTTCCTTTCGTACATTTTTTACATGCGGATATTTTGATCAGGTCTTTCTTGTAAACTCTGTGTATTATTCAGAAAGGTTAATGTTCTTTAAACATCTTCCACTTACAAATCATGATTTAACTTTGTAAACCAGAATTGACTACATTTCCTATTCACGAAATATATGTGGATCTTGTTATCAATAAAGTTGTTCTTTTTTCCAGAACCGTACGTTCACGTAATTCTTCTCCTTTGCGTCACTGTCTTGTCAGACTTAGAACCTTCCTCAAGTCCTGTTGTAATGTAGAGTTCCCTTCAATAAGACCAGTTCTACACAACTTGAGGCAATATAAGACATAAATAGCTTGGTTTCCTAGAAACAACGGTGCAAGTGTCTAAATTTGCCTCTACGAGGAACTGGATGCTCGATAGCCATCAAGGCCGTACAGGTGGAGACGTTTCTATACTGTTAAGCCTTTATGATACGACTTACCATCGGTTCATTTTCGTTTCATCCCGCTTATTTTTCTGGGCAACATATAGTCTACAGATACGTTTTTTATAACTATTTAATTAATAAGAACTAATTTGTGCGTGTATTTGTGGCAACATGTTGTACGCAACGTAATTATATTAGTAAGGTGAATTGTTTACATTATTTAATCTTTGATAATATGTTTCACAATTTGATTGAGGGATACAGCGAAGAGAGGGGTAGAAGTTAATAGTCCCCCAGAAGTATAACAAGTTTCTTTTTAATATTTTATCATCTGAAAAATTATTTTAAATGAACCTGTCTTGTAACAAATTCTCAAAATTCAAAAATAGTTTTCAAATAAATTGAACTGGCAGTAAACTGAGCTGTTGATAAATACGAATGTGCAATATATATAAAGGACTTCAATTTGCTAAACCTCGTTTGCCCGTATTTTAAGAAATAAAACTAGAACATATAATATACTAATAGAAATATAAACTATATCTAATATACAGGGAAATCGCTATAACAGAGGATGCAATTTCTCTCTAAGAGAAGTCTTACAAGGCTGAATATTTCATTGTAGAATTGTTAGTTATGAAAGTGAAACTATATTGTTTGCTTTTAAGACCGTCTAATTGCTTACTAAATAAACAGAATCTTGAATTCAATGTTCATCGAGTACTCTTTAAATTTGGTATTGATAAGTTTAGTTTTATATGCTGGTCAACGTTTGTCTAATTTTAAATACTAAAATAACATAAAAACATTTAAATTTCAAAATTTTACCATCGAAGTAGTTCTTACTGAATGTCATTACCCCCCACAGAAAGTATGACTAGCTGTGGTACTGACTTGAATTCGTGCACGGCATTTCCTTTCGGACATTGTGTTTGCTGAGGTTTTAGGCTTTTATTAGGGATTTATTTAAGTGTTTAGGCTTAGTTCTGTTGAAGGATAATAATTATTTTCAAAAGAATCTCTCTTAAAAAGCATACACTGGAATTGGAAAGTCGAGCAAATGTTTCAAAATACTAAAGGTGAATCAATTTTCTTGTTCTGCCTGTAATTGTAGTAATCAGCAAAAATTTCAGATATAAATAGTCGTGAAATATACGAGTAACAAGTTAGTTCTACTGGAACTATCAGGGTGGCTCAAAGAAGGACAAATGCGGCTGTATCAAGATAGCTCTACTGGAACTAACAGGGTGGCTCAGAGAAGGACAAATGCGGCTGTATCAAGATAGCTCTACTGGAACTAACAGGGTGGCTCAGAGAAGGACAAATGCGGCTGTATCAAGATAGCTCTACTGGAACTAACAGGGTGGCTCAGAGAAGGACAAATGCGGCTGTATCAAGATAGCTCTACTGGAACTAACAGGGTGGCTCAGAGAAGGACAAATGCGGCTGTATCAAGATAGCTCTACTGGAACTAACAGGGTGGCTCAGAGAAGGACAAATGCGGCTGTATCAAGATAGCTCTACTGGAACTAACAGGGTGGCTCAGAGAAGGACAAATGCGGCTGTATCAAGATAGCTCTACTGGAACTATCAGGGTGGCTCAAAGAAGGACAAATGCGGCTGTATCAAGATAGCTCTACTGGAACTAACAGGGTGGCTCAGAGAAGGACAAATGCGGCTGTATCAAGATAGCTCTACTGGAACTAACAGGGTGGCTCAGAGAAGGACAAATGCGGCTGTATCAAGATAGCTCTACTGGAACTAACAGGGTGGCTCAAAGAAGGACAAATGCGGCTGTATCAAGATAGCTCTACTGGAACTAACAGGGTGGCTCAGAGAAGGACAAATGCGGCTGTATCAAGATAGCTCTATCTAAACTTTTAAAAGCAAAAAACATACACCCATATGTAAACCGTAACGTTATATATTTGTACAAATAGGCGACAAAATCTCTATTCTATGTAGTTATATCACTTTTAATAAATACTTGTTATTTTAAAAATAACATTTCTAACCGTGAACTACAATTAAGGAAGGTAAATTAATCTCTTCTTAGACATATTTAAAGTTAAAGACTTAATTATTATGATCTGGCAAGTTCGCGTCGCTAGTCTTCTATAAGAAGCTGTTCCGAACGGGGTTTCGAGTAGCTGCTGGCGACATCTCGTTGCATCGCGTGTCACCACATCGCCACGCGCTTCTCCAATAATAACCAGGTCAGGGGTATTTGTCCTTTTCTGAAAACGCTACCACGTTACCTAACCACAGCCTCTCAGCGGGCGACGCGTTGTTTACGTTATCCAACAGGGCGGAGGAATGAAAGCGAGATTGCCTAGAAGCCGGTGAAAGGCTATCTATCGTCTTCCGACATTGTTCTGTCACACGCTGCAGAGCTCCGATAGATCCGAGATTCGCCGCAGTGTGCGAACGCCCAGAAGCGATGTAACATTCGAAAATTAGAGGAAGGCAGGCATGCGAGTCGCTTCAAGGCGAACCAGTTCCCGCCGAAATATCAACATTGTTTTGGAGCTTCTTCCATCGAGATGGGACCGAACCTCGCCCGCTACTGAATCGACAATCCAATGGCGGGTATCCAGTCGGCTCGAAATTTAGTCCATTACAAATAACGCCGTAACTATAACTCAATAAACTACTTCAACATCTGCTATTGCATGTGTGCCCGTATGTGAGGGTTAAAATCACATTAAAATCAAGATTTTTTTATAATAATGTATAAACAATCCTAAATTATTAACAATAATACAAAAAACATCCAATCACATTTCGGTTACCAATCAACTATCATTAGAATGAAGATATAACTGGATAGGAGTACAATAACTAACTCTACATGGTTTCCTTACTTGTAACCAGCTATTGTGCTTCATGCCTCTGAAGATGGTTACTTGGTAATCGAAATGTATTGGTATATTAAAAATATTTGTGATTAGAGGTTTTTGTGTATTATTTATTATAATTTAATCATACATAGTAAATTATTCCAAATAAATACTGCTTAAATTATTATCTTTTATATTTTCAAACCAAGACCATATTAAAATTAATAGAAAAAAATCATGTCTCCTAAGTAAATTTTACATTCGTGTTTAGATGTATATAAACAAATTTCTCTAAATAAAGTACCCTTAAGGCAGTGACCAATGTGAGTCACTATTTCTCATATTCTCGATAGAAACTCAATGACAAAAAGTTATTGTTTTACGAACCGAAATACAAAACTTACTTTGACAAATACTCAGTTAGCATTTTTGTTTCTACACAATATCAAGAGCACAGTGGTACAATATATTACAATAAAAATATTGAAAAGAACCCCAATACCACAAAAATAATCAAAAATAACAAATAACAGTTTGTAACTTCTTGTGTGCTAGATTGTGTTTTGTAACAAGACCCTCTGATGATGATGACATGGTCATCGAAATGTACATAAGGGTTTAATCTTAAGTAACTTGTCTTATTTGTTATTTTTGATTATTTTTGTGGTATTGGGGTTCTTTTCAATATTTTTATTGTAATTTTTGTTTCTCCCTACCGAAACTGAACCTCCAAAGTTAGTTTCACTGTTTCTAAATACCGAAACCTAATCTATAGAGATGCTGAGTAGAACCACTGCTTATCCAACCGAGATATCACTAAGCCAACCTACATTCATGGGAAGTTACTAATCACCAAGTTCAAGGACGTTTCTCCCTACCGAAACCTAATCTATAAAGATACTGAGTAGAACTAGGCCTACTGCTTATCCAACCGAGATATCACTAAGCCAACCTACATTCAGGGGAAGTTACTAATCACCAAGTTCAAGGACGTTTCTCCCTACCGAAACCTAATCTATAGAGATGCTGAGTAGAACTACTGCTTATCCAACCCAGATATCACTAAGCCAACCTACATTCAGGGGAAGTTACTAATCACCAAGTTCAAGGACGTTTCTCCCTACCGAAACCTAATCTATAGAGATGCTGAGTAGAACTACTGCTTATCCAACCGAGATATCAGTGAGCCAAGGGTGCCAACCTACATTCAGGGGAAGTTACTAATCACCAAGTTCAAGGACGTTTCTCCCTACCGAAACCTAATCTATAAAGATACTGAGTAGAACTACTGCTTATCCAACCGAGATATCACTAAGCCAACCTACATTCAGGGGAAGTTACTAATCACCAAGTTCAAGGACGTTTCTCCCTACCGAAACCTAATCTATAGAGATGCTGAGTAGAGCCATTGCTTATCCAACCGAGATATCACTGAGCCAAGGGAGCCAACCTACATTCAGGGGAAGTTATTAATCACCAAGTTCAAGGACGTTTCTTCCATCGATGACCTCGCATATTCCCATATTTATGTTTACATTTAAAAAACAAACCACGTTTCCACCTTGAAGGTGGAATTTTCCCTTATTTTCCATGGAATAATTGAGTAGTACGTTGAAATATCCTAAATGGATCTATACTTTTACTCGCATAGTGTTTTCCTACAACTAATTTAATTTTATATTATATTCAGTCTGACTATTTCAACCCTTTTTTTCTTACACCTCAATATTGTTAACAAAATTTGGGGCGGCGTGTTTTCAATTAAGTTTCGTTTTACAGATAATGGTAGTTTAAATGTATATATCGTATACATAAAAGCCTTGAAAATGAGAGCACGAAATTAATAGTTTTCGAAAGTAGATTAGCAAAAATACCAAGTAAGATTCTTGGTTAAGTATATTAAAGTGTAAGTGATAAAGACGCTATATTTATTTATTTATTCACAAACTCCAATTTACACTGATAAAATACGACGTGATAAATAATTCAAGAAAAAGTAGCGACTTCGGGTGGTATTTGAGGAAATTCATTTACGCAACAATGAAATTAGATGAATATGTACTAATTCCATATTAGGTTGCCCTTCTTACAAGATAAGAATTGACTTCATAAAACTTCATAATTTAAAGATATGTCATTCAATGTAATTGGATTAGAAAACATCGTGTTTTGACAGTGATGCATCTGAAAACGGCAGAAGGCTGGCCTTGGGGAGTCGCCTGCGGCCGAAACGTTCGTTTAACTAGTCGCATCACGTAGGCACCAGATGGGCGGGGACTGAAACGAGAAGAGAATGAGTGAAAACCCATAGAAAAAATATATAATTACTTAGCCAAGCAACTAGCCGGACTAGAAAATTGGCGGCAACCGAACGCGACTTGTCAACTGAATTGTGGCTATTTGTAAACATTAACATGGATAGACTAAAATATACAACTTAGAACAAGGAAACTTGTAACTTCCAAAATTACATAATAATTTTTAAGCATAAACATCATAGATTGTGTAAGATTCAAAAATTATTGTAATTAAAAAAAAACTACTAATTATTTCTTTTGAGATACGTTTAAATGAAATGTCTTCTTAACTTTTGTGTGCGGTTTCCAGACATTTTCTTTACCTCCGTCATCAAACAATATCGTGTTACGTGTAACTCGTGGTGTAGTAAAATGTAAACTATAATTTTATTTTGGAAGTAATATAGAAATAATGAAAAGAAAAGATGTTTTAAACTGAAAATACAATATTTAGACTTCATATAGAATAAAGTTTTCTTCATGTTTATCTGTGAGGGTTGTACGTAATTTACTGTGATCGCACTGAAATTTCTATTGGAATCTGACTGGAAGAATGTCTTTCCACACAAGGTTGAGTGAGTGTGAGAGAAAGAAAGAAAGGGGAGGAATGGTGGGATGGGAGAGGACGAAGGAAAGGAGAGATATTGCAAGAGGAAAAGAAGGAGTGAGAGAAGGAGATGAATATGTAGCTGTGAGTAATTTAGAATGGTTGATTTTTACTGTGCGAAGCAGCTTACCTTTTAAGGGAAGGCATAGTTACTAAACTGCAACTCCATTTTCTATTATAAAACGACATCAATGAATCGAGAAATCGTCAAATTCTCGAAAGGTAGGTGAAAGTCTTTGCATTCATTGGGTTAATTCCACTTTAATTAGTAAAGCATAAGAAATTCTAAAATAAACGTAAAACAAACTAATTCAAGCTGGCATTGCATCTGCGTTTACTTACACTAACAATGAGAGAGATCCAATGAATAGGAATTCAGCTTACCTGTAAAAAAATAAATATATATTATATAATACACATACTGAAAATTATTTAATTATTGAGCTATTTAATTATACGGCAGTTTTGGAATATAATTATAATTTTAGTGAAAGGATTTAGTGGAAAGGGTCAAACGAGAAAGACAAAAGAGAGTCGGAGGTAGGTGGTAGGTAGGGGGGGGGGGAGAGAAAGAATGAAGTACAGCAAAGATATATACACAAATGTTTATGACTCTCCGAACTTTAAATTTTATAAATTTGTGAAAACGTACTGAGACAGATCGTTTTCGATCGCTATGTGGCGATCTTCATCAATGTCTTCCTGATAAGATCCCCACATAGCGTCCGAAAACGTTCTGTCTGAGAAAGTTTTCACAAATTTACAAAACTTGAAGTTCAGATAGTCATAAACTAGTGTTAAAGTTATTAATTAAGATTCACCGAACGTAAGGCACTACAAAATTCAAGAATATACACAAAGTATGAAGGGATGTTGGTTTTGTTTCGTTTTAAATTTTTGAAAGTACTATTTTGAAAAGAGTGAGATGGCGGTTTAAAAAATGTGATTTTCTTGCTGATCTATTTATATATAATATTGGATTTTCTTTCTAGAGCTGCCAACATTAAATGTCTAAAACCCAAGTTTTGGTTTTTCGATATAAGAGTTTTAAAATCGCCCCTTTACCATGGGGGAAAAGAGGTAGAACAATTTCAAGGTTATTGTCCCAAACACTGACATTACGGGTAATAGAAGAGAAAGAACAAAGAGAGCAAACATTACATCTGTGCATAACATTATATTTGCCCCATTGACGAGTGAAGCCGCGACAGGTAAAAAGCCTGCCTAGAACCAAGCATGTGTAGCATTTTATTTTAACAAAAGCAAAAAATTCTTAATTTAATTTATCTAATTTTCGAGTATATTGTTGGACACATAGAATTTCGGTAAAAATGTATTAGAAATGCACTGATACTTCCTAGAAATTTTCTACTTTGCAGCGGATCTAGACCAATTTTTTGGGGGGCTTGCTCCCTCCGACAGGAAAATATTTAGGAAATATTGTAGCTGTAGTGTAAACTCTGAGGATCTTCTATCTGAGGGAAATAGTTACTGGTATACTCTGTGACATTACGCAATCATTAATTAGCTAAAATAATTAATCGTCCATTTACCATATACTAAAATCTTTTTACGTCATGAATTTCATGAAGATCAGGCGCCCCATTTCATTTTATACCAGAAAACGACCTATTTATTACATTGAGGGTGGGCGTATTTATTATGATTATAGTATGGTATTGCAGTGATTATTATGGGTTTGTAAACATATTCTTCTAATTAGTAGGTAGATTTAAATCGGGGACGGACGCAAACATCGGAAATGATATTTTATTTTACATTTATGTTATTTTATAGTTTAAAAATGTTCACTTTTCCATATTTTTAGAGGCTTAAGCTCCCCTCTTAAGCTCCCCTTTAGTCACTACTGAACCGTCTTAGTTACAAGTGCAAGGACGTAATCCTTGCCATTGGACGTGCCCTACAATCTAACAACTATCAACGCTAACCTTTAGTCACTACTGAACCGTCTTAGTTACAAGTGCAAGGACGTAATCCTTGCCATTGGACGTGCCCTACAATCTGACAACTATCAACGCTAACCTTTAGTCACTACTGAACCGTCTTAGTTACAAGTGCAAGGACGTAATCCTTGCCATTGGACGTGCCCTACAATCTAACAACTATCAACGCTAACCTTTAGTCACTACTGAACCGTCTTAGTTACAAGTGCAAGGACGTAATCCTTACCATTGGACGTGCCCTACAATCTAACAACTATCAACGCTAACCTTTAGTCACTACTGAACCGTCTTAGTTACAAGTGCAAGGACGTAATCCTTGCCATTGGACGTTCCCTACAATCTAACAACTATCAACGCTAACCTTTAGTCACTTATGAATCGTCTTAGTTACAAGTGCAAGGACGTAATCCTTGCCATTGGACGTGCCCTACAATCTAACAACTATCAACGCTAACCTTTAGTCACTACTGAACCGTCTTAGTTACAAGTGCAAGGACGTAATCCTTGCCATTGGACGTGCCCTACAATCTAACAACTATCAACGCTAACCTTTAGTCACTACTGAACCGTCTTAGTTACAAGTGCAAGGACGTAATCCTTGCCATTGGACGTTCCCTACAATCTAACAACTATCAACGCTAACCTTTAGTCACTTATGAATCGTCTTAGTTACAAGTGCAAGGACGTAATCCTTGCCATTGGACGTGCCCTACAATCTAACAACTATCAACGCTAACCTTTAGTCACTACTGAACCGTCTTAGTTACAAGTGCACAGACATAAACCTTATCATTGCACGTGCCCTACAATCTAACAACTATCAACGCTAACCTTTAGTCACTACAAAACCGTCTTAGTTACAAGTGCAAGGACGTAATCCTTGCCATTGGACGTGCCCTACAATCTAACAACTATCAACGCTAAACTTTAGTCACTACTGAACCGTCTTAGTTACAAGTGCAAGGACGTAATCCTTGCCATTGGACGTGCCCTACAATCTAACAACTATCATCGCTAACCTTTAGTCACTACAGAACCGTCTTAGTTACAAGTGCAAGGACGTAATCCTTGCCATTTGACGTGCCCTACAATCTAACAACTGTCAACACTAACATTTAGTCACTTATGAATCGTCTTAGTTACTTGTGCACAGATATAAACCTTACCATTGGACGTGCCCTACAATCTAACAACTATCAACGCTAACCGTTAGTCACTACAGAACCGTCTTAGTTACTTGTGCACAGATATAAACCTTACCATTGGACGTGCCCTACAATCTAACAACTGTCAACGCTAACCTTTAGTCACTACAGAACCGTCTTAGTTACTGGTGCACAGATATAAACCTTACCATTGGACGTGCCCTACAATCTAACAACAGTCAACGCTAACCTTTAGTCACTACATAACCGTCTTAGTTACTTGTGCACAGATATAAACCTTACCATTGGACGTGCCCTACAATCTGACAACTGTCAACACTAACCTTTAGTCACTACAGATCCGTCTTAGTTACTTGTGCACAGATATAAACCTCACCATTGGACGTGCCCTACAATCTAACAACTGTCAACACTAACCTTTAGTCACTACAGATCCGTCTTAGTTACTTGTGCACAGATATAAACCTCACCATTGGACGTGCCCTACAATCTAACAACTGTCAACGCTAACCTTTAGTCACTACAGAACCGTCTTAGTTACTTGTGCACAGATATAAACCTTGCCATTGGACGTAGTGCCACTGTATTTCCGTAGTTTGTTCAGCATGACTTTCACCCTACGTACATGTTCCATGTAACTGAATGTTCTATCAGCTGATACTATTTCCCAAGTACAAAGAAAAGCGGAACGGGTAATGACTTTTCCTATTTATTTCGCCGCGCATCAGAGAGACGATATGCCCACCCCCTAAGTTGTACAATATCGAGAAAATCCGCTCATGCACATATACATCCGAGGGCACCGAGAAGAGCAAGGCCGGCTCGTAGCGCATACGATTTAACTGTTTTGCCTTTAACGCTATCCAAACGTCACACGCGTTCAACATTTCGCCGAGCATCATAGAGACGATAAGGCTACCTCCTACGTTGTACTAGATCGAGAAAATCCACTCATTCACATATACATCCGAGGGCACCGAGAAGAGCAAGGCCGGCTCGTAGCGCATACGATTTAACTGTTTTGCCTTTAACGCTATCCAAACGTCACACGCGTTCAACATTTCGCCGAGCATCATAGAGACGATAAGGCCACCTCCTACGTTGTACTAGATCGTGAAAATCCACTCATTCACATATACATCCGAGGGCACCGAGAAGAGCAAGGCCAACTCGTAGCGCATACGACTTAACTGTTTTGCCTTTAACGCTATCCAAACGTCACACGCGTTCAACATTTCGCCGAGCATCATAGAGACGATAAGGCCACCTCCTACGTTGTACTAGATCGTGAAAATCCACTCATTCACATATACATCCGAGGGCACCGAGAAGAGCAAGGCCAACTCGTAGCGCATACGACTTAACTGTTTTGCCTTTAACGCTATCCAAACGTCACACGCGTTCAACATTTCGCCGAGCGTACGATCGAATTCCGCTAACGAAGTGGATTCTGTCCATTAGATTAATTATAAATTCAACATGATTGTTATCAACATTTCAAAACGCCAATTAGCGACGGTTCCGAGAAGCAGGCGAATTAGTAATTGATGACAGCTCCCCGGGGCCGATGACAGGTTGCCGGACTGGAAAATCTGTTTTACATCTAATCAATAATATTTAAAAACACGTCGTAATGAGGTCCAAACCTCGCCACGGCGGTGCAGAGATGGCAAGAAATAATTGCGGATATTGCGATGGTCACCACATGGTTCTGGTTTTATTTTAGTGTCTTTATGGCGCTAAGATATTACGACTACCTTTGCCTCAAAACAGGAAATGATTGTGGTAGGAGATATAGGAGAGATATTGCATCACGTCTGCGGAACATACTGGCTAGCGCGGTCATCAGAGGGTTACTCGTTTCACCCCCTAGTCCCTAGTAGGAAGAAGGATTAAATATAATAGGAAAGGGTCTAAGGGAATGTTATAATGCCACCCTGGTACTGTGAATAGGGGAAGATTATGTGATAAAGTAGGTATACCTGCGGTGGCACAAAGATGCATACATGAAGAACTAATACCAATTTACGGGGATAAGTGGGAAATTTAATAAGCGAAAAATAGAAACTTGACTCCAACTGTCACACCAGGTAGTCTACCCCTAGAATATTTGCTAATAGTTTTCATGGTTTTAGATTTTACCTCTCAAAATGGGTTTCCCACTTTTCCAATGTCACTTTGCCTTAAACTGTCGTGGTGATAAGTTCGATTTGGTGGGTTGAGAACTGTGGTGTAATTTGTTTATTATAAATAAAACCTTTTAAACCACAAACACTTTTTATTTATATCTTAATGTACATTTCGACTGTAAAGCAATCATCGTCAGATTAAATTACTACAAGAGTAAGTGTTTGTATTCAATTAGTCTTGTAGTAATGTCTCTGGGAAGGATTGATTTGCAATCCAAATGTACAGCAGAAGATAAATAAAACGTTTTTATGGTTTAAAGGTATCATTTATATATATTAAATAATAACAAAATGTTTGTAATCAGAATTATTCACAATGTTTTCACAAAATAATACCCGCAAAGGTGCTTGAGCATTTTCAAATATAATTATAAAACAAAAATATATTTTAATAAAAATAAATACATATTATAACAAAAAAGTATTTTATAGGTCAATTGCTAGTTGGGTCAACATATACAAATTTATTTGAGTTACTTTCTATTAAGTAATCACAATTAATACAAATAAATTAAGATAACTTATGCGTTAAAACAGCTGTTCTAACATGAACTATTACATAAAATCATCTGTTTTATAAAATCAAATGTTATAGCTTATTTTAAGCCAAATGGAATGTAATAACTATATTGCATACATTGCCCCTTTTGTAAAAAGTTTTTCTCCCATATAAAACTATAATTAAGTTTAATTAATGAACTAATATTTTAAAAAACTGTATTTACATCAAGTGTCGTCCACTACAAGTTTAACGAAATGTATTTGAACTTGATTGGATGAATAAAAACGATTGAAAGTTTGAACAAGATATATATAAGGAGAGTGTGACTAATAGAAGGGCTCTTGAAGTTTGTAGTCCACCACGTTCGGTGAAATTTAATTAATCACTTTTACATTAGTTTATGACTAATGGGATGAAATAACTAAATTGCACACCATGCCCCTTTCGTGAAAATTTTTTCTCCCGTTTAGAAATGAAATGAATTCATTCAATTTAACTTGAAAACAAACTGTATTAACATCAAGTGTCGTTCACTACAATTTTTAAATAATGTATTTGAACTTAAGTAGATGAGTAAAAATTATTTTATTAACGATTAAAATATTCAACAGGATATGTGGAGAGTGTGAACTAATAGAAGGAATTGAAAAAATGTATAATTATTATGATGTTAAGAAACTATGTGAAGCAACTGAAGTTAAACAGACATTAATCCTAGCCATCCAATGTGACAGGCAGGTTGCGTTCCGTGTACGGACGGAGAGTTTCCAAGTAACTGAGGTATTTGGAGGAACCGTTCGGCACGCTAACGGTCATGTTGCTAAGCCCGCAGGGGCCTATAAACGCCGGCTATGTCAAAGTTTGCAATTTAAAACCTACCGAAACTTATAGGTTTTGCACTATAGCATCGGCAAATCGTGTTTACTGCGGGCAATGTGACCCTTCCCAAGCAGTTGTAAAACCTCGCGAAGATTATCCGTTCTGAGTGAAGACAGAATGTATACTAGAGAATCGTGTGCCTCTACAATATTAGTTATATTGTAGAGTGATTGGATAGGGTTGAACGCGAGCGCATTGAAAAATCCTAAGAACTAATAATTTTTGTTGTAATAATCTTGATTTCACTGATATATTACAAGAAATTATTTAAAGAACTAAGTCAAAACTATTAACTTACTATAGCTTACCTCTGTAGATAATAATTTATAAGTATTAATTACTACAGAATTTTATAGAGCATATTGTGAAGCTACCAAATCTGGAAAGGAAATCTACATTTCGTCCAACAAGTATTATTTAGAACTTACTTATTATAAGTACAGTATTAAGAGTTAGTAAGGAGCTGGAACAGTCTTGTTAGAAATATTGTAAATATATTGAAAAATATGTTACATACACACACACTACGTAGCGTACAGCCCGGGAGGGGGCCTTGGCTTCCTTAACAATGTTCCGCCATGTACTTCTATCCTTAGCCTTCTGTTTCCATGCTGTAATGCCGAGTACCCTTAAATCTCCCTCAAGGTCATGTAGCCATCGTTTTCTTGGTCGACCGACTCTTCTTTTGCCACTCATAGTGCCATGTAAAAGTTTGTTCGGCATTCTATTGGTGGGCATTCTTATGATGTGACCCAACCATTCTAGACGTCGCGTTTTAATAAAATGGACCACTTTTGTGTCTTTGTATAAAAAATACAACTCGGCATTAGGTCGAAGCTTCTACACATTTGTTTGTACATCGTGGACCGAACCATAAATTTTTCTTAAAAGCTTACGCTCAAACAATGTCAACTGATTTTTCATCGCGGCGGTTAAAGTCCACGTCTCCGCTCATACGTTAGGACTGGCCGAATTAAGGTTTTATAGAGTCGTACCTTAGTGGTTTGAGACAATATATATATATATATATATATATATATATATATATATATATATATATATATATATATATATATATATATATATATTATATATCGCAATATGTTTTGTTTCAATATATATATATGTTGAAAATACATTGTAAAATATTTTTTAAAAACACTTGACACATCTCTTACAACAATGAGAAAATATTTCTCTATATTTGAAAATAAAATTTTTAAAATAGCCATACCGTCTATACCAGTGTTACTGACAAAATATAATAGTGAAATTGAAAAATTATTTTTAAACATTGTAAGACAACATTCACACGCGCGCGCGTTTTCTTTAATATATTTTAGTATTTCATTACTATATACAATAGTCATCACAAACACAGGTTAAACCAGTTTAAACGTTTTTGTCGGTTGACATTAAAAGCATCAACAAAAACACTATTGAAAGCTAAACAGCATTCAAACAACACTAGCTCGCAGTGTTGCCATATTTACAGAATAAAAAAAAAAGTTTTTGTTTCAGTGTAATTAAATTATAATAAATGTGTGTATATGAAGTCAGTAAGTCAAAACGCTTAACTGTTAAAATTAGTGATTTGTTATTGAAGATATTATTGAACCATCAATAATATATTTAATAAGGCGCGCGCGCGCACACACACACACACTCACAAAACACACACACACACACAAACACACACACACACACACACACACAAACACACTCACACAAACACTCACACACACACACACACACACACACACACACACACACACACACACACACACACACACACACACACACACTCAGAATTAATAGGAATTTTATTTTACCAATTATAAAATTCCCTACTTTTCTCAAGACTATCCCGTGTTCTACACCTTTTCATGTATACATTGTACTATCATTCCCTTTTCTGCCCATTTATTCTTTCTAGTTTTCACTATGAATTCTTGTTTGTATTTGTGTTAGTATCATCTATCTTACCACCGTCGACCGATTTGGTTGCTTCTTTTATATTTGACTTATTCTTCTTCTGTTTCAGTTATCCGCTTGCATTAATTTTGCTGAAAATCTCATCTTATTTCGTTTTACATAATAAACTATCTCACATAATAAACGTATCAATATTTCTATATTTTAATGCATTTTGCAATAAATGTGTTGCTTTCACAAAGCATTTAAACCTTGATATTCTCTAAGGGAAGGGGAAACATTTCTAGACGATGGGAAATGTCCTTCGGATGCTTAAAAATAAGCTGTTCTTCGCAGCGCGAGTTGGCAAGAACCGGAATCGCGCCGTAGGAGAGCAAAATATTTCGGTTCCCAACTTACTTTCTAACGTGCACAGAATTTTCATTAGACTTCTTGTGGAATTGCTTTTAATAGTGCGTGCGGCGAGTGAATCTGAACAATACAAGTAGCACGACAAAGGACTAGAACAGAAAACGTATTTTTATTTTAACCAAGTGGTTATCTAGAGACCAGCTTGTTAGTATTGCAAGGCACAAATCTTCCCAATTTCTCTATTCTACATCTAGCATTTCTGTATTCTACGACATCCAGCGTATCCATTCCTGTTTACATAGTGTCGCGTGTACCGTTGGGAAAATAATTCTTATAGTTTGATTTAATTTCTTGTAGAGGATTAACTGAAATATTAAAAAAATTTAAATCCCCGACACATAAAAGGCAAAGAATAAGAAAGACAATCGAAACTCGTAATATTAACGAACAATTCGGAAGCATAGCCATCCCTTGTATATATTTTTTACACGAATGGAAATATTGTCTTTAAACCCTGTTAGCCAACCCTGTTAGTCAACCCTGTTAGTCAACCCTGTTAGCCAACCCTGTTAGTCAACCCTGTTAGCCAACCCTGTTAGCCAACCCTGTTAGCCAACCCTGTTAGTCAACCCTGTTAGTCAACCCTGTTAGCCAACCCTGTTAGCCAACCCTGTTAGCCAACCCTGTTAGTCAACCCTGTTAGCCAACCCTGTTAGCCAACCCTGTTAGCCAACCCTGTTAGTCAACCCTGTTAGCCAACCCTGTTAGTCAACCCTGTTAGTCAACCCTGTTAGCCAACCCTGTTAGTCAACCCTGTTAGCCAACCCTGTTAGCCAACCCTGTTAGCCAACCCTGTTAGCCAACCATGTTAGTCAACCCTGTTAGTCAACCCTGTTAGCCAACCCTGTTAGTCAACCCTGTTAGCCAACCCTGTTAGCCAACCCTGTTAGCCAACCCTGTTAGCCAACCCTGTTAGCCAACCCTGTTAGTCAACCCTGTTAGCCAACCCTGTTAGCCAACCCTGTTAGCCAACCCTGTTAGTCAACCCTGTTAGCCAACCCTGTTAGCCAACCCTGTTAGCCAACCCTGTTAGCCAACCCTGTTAGTCAACCCTGTTAGCCAACCCTGTTAGCCAACCCTGTTAGCCAACCCTGTTAGCCAACCCTGTTAGTCAACCCTGTTAGCCAACCCTGTTAGCCAACCCTGTTAGTCAACCCTGTTAGCCAACCCTGTTAGCCAACCCTGTTAGCCAACCCTGTTAGTCAACCCTGTTAGCCAACCCTGTTAGTCAACCCTGTTAGTCAACCCTGTTAGCCAACCCTGTTAGCCAACCCTGTTAGCCAACCATGTTAGTCAACCCTGTTAGCCAACCATGTTAGTCAACCCTGTTAGTCAACCCTGTTAGTCAACCCTGTTAGCCAACCTTGTTAGTCAACCCTGTTAGTCAACCCTGTTAGTCAACCCTGTTAGCCAACCCTGTTAGTCAACCCTGTTAGTCAACCCTGTTAGCCAACCCTGTTAGTCAACCCTGTTAGTCAACCCTGTTAGTCAACCCTGTTAGCCAACCCTGTTAGCCAACCCTGTTAGTCAACCCTGTTAGTCAACCCTATCCTGAACTTTGTTTTTACATTTTAATACACAGTAACGTGCAATAAGTGTGACAGTACAATTCCGAAAGGAATACTAGATAAAGTATTAAGTTTGCAAAGCAAGATTAAGTGTATAGGTCAATAATTAATACACGTCTTAACCACTATTTACGGATTGCGATATTTTACATAACTTTTGTTTTGTTAAGAATGTATTTTTTTAATTAAATATAAGATTTAGTTTTTTCAAGTTTTCTGATTTCATCCTGTTTTATTTTAGTTTTAGAATTGTGGTACTCGCAAGATAATGGTTGAGCGGGTTTTCAAATTATTTTTTTAATTCCTCACTTTTGTTAATTATAATTTTAGAATGTAACTATGTATATAGAAGATTTTACATATTTCTATTTAAGACCAGGAACTTCAGCGAGGGGCAAGTGAGGTGGTCAAGCCAGCTACAAGACGGTCCAACGCACTCTCGTCATCAGATACCACAGCACGGTGACAATGTGTGTTATTTGTCAGCCGAGAACGTTGTGTAAGTCTAATCTAAACGAGCCCAATGTACTCCGTCCATTTCTCCACTACGACTATGTTTATGCTTTACTGACAAGGTCAAAGACCTTCGTATTTAGGTGACGGGCCGTTATTCCTCAAGACAATCGATAATTCTGCAACCATAATGATCGAATTTAATCTGGAGTGTTAAGTGGTTTCTGTGATTGGGCCGGAGCTGTGATCGTTGAACTTTAAGAGAACAAAGCTTTCTATACAGAAATTTCAAAGGTTCAACTTCAACTTTAGGAGTCGTATTAGTTTTGGTCTTAAAACCAATAAATTAAAAATAATAAATTTTCAAAAAAGTTTCAAGAAGCAGAAATAGATTTTTTATGTATAATAATGAGTATACTATATATGTACTGAGTGTGAAATAATCTTTTATTAGAAGATGATAAAAAAGATAATTTAAAAAAAGGAACAAAAAGCAACCGTGCTAAATTTTAAAGAGGTTTTACGTAATTTTTCAATTGAAGTTTTTATTATCAGTAGGATATTACTTCAAACATAAATGCATTGTTAGTTTTGAAATTATAAACAAATGTTTTTTTAACTCGTTTGTTATATTTGTATGAATTAGAAGACTATAATGAAACAATAGGATAGTGACCTAAAGATTGTTGAAACTTGAAATTAGTTAAAACACCTTTGGTACATTTGGATGAAACATCAGGAGACTATGATGAAGCAATAGGATAGTAACCTAAATAATTAATGAAACTTGAAATTTGTTAAAACACCTTTGGTACATTTGGATGAAACATCAGGAGACTATGATGAAGCAACAGGATAGTAACCTAAAAATTAATGAAACTTGAAATTTGTTAAAACACCTTTGGTACATTTGGATGAAACATCAGGAGACTATGATGAAGCAACAGGATAGTAACCTAAAAATTAATGAAACTTGAAATTTGTTAAAACACCTTTGGTACATTTGGATGAAACATCAGGAGACTATGATGAAGCAACAGGATAGTAACCTAAAAATTAATGAAACTTGAAATTTGTTAAAACATCTTTGGTACATTTGGATGAATCAGGAGAGTATGAAGTAACAGGATAGTAACCTAAATAAGTAATGAAACTTGAAATTTGTTAAAACAACTTCGGTACATTTAGATGAAACATCAGAAGACTATGATGAAACAACAGGATAGTAACCTAAAAATTGTTGAGACTTGAAATTTGTTAAAACACCTTTGGTACATTTGGATTGAACACCAGGAGACTATGAGAAAGCAACAAATTTTCAAATTCGAAGTTTTTGATCCAATAAAAAGGTTTAAGTGTTAATAAATGCAGTTAATTTTTATTATTTAAATGTTTTTTCAATAATTTTTTTGTTTCAAAAAATATTTTATTAGTTATAGTTTTGAAGTTATAGAATCGTGTCTCTTCGTTGCACCCCCTGTTAACAGATTCACAAAGACGATGGAATTATATAGAAGGAAAAGACAAAATGATCTGCTATTGGAAATAGGGGGAAATGATGACGTAGCGTAGGCAGGTGGCACTTACCTCAAGTTGCTCTCAACCTAAAGTCGGTTCAGAATGTGTTTGCGCCTGATGTAAACACAATCACGAGGCGAACACGTGCAAGGGACGGTAAGCTATGAGTCCGGTTCACAATCATGCATCGGCAATTGGGCTACGTCTTACACTGGTACACTTAATCATTCGAAAAAGAGAATTATAGACTAATGAAAGTAATAAGACTATTCAATAATTTATGCTACAAGTTTTTAACTTACCATGTTATTATTTCATGTTTAAGGGGTCTGCAAAATCCGATTCCGATGACGACGATGACGACGAGGAACTGTCGTCAACAGCTATGACGAATGGCTCGATGTCTTCAATTATATTGTCTAATTTCCACATATTCGACTCTTCAACGTCCACCACATGTTTCACATACTTTTCCCACTTATCAGGTGTAACACGCGAGACACCTTCGGTTAACAGTCTGTGCACCTCTTTAATGTTAAAAGACACATTGTTAGACGCAACATAACCTTTAACCTCAGCCCATACCATTTCTATTGGGTTTAATTCGCAGTGATAAGGAGGGGTTCTCAAAACTATTCTATTTGTTTCTTTAGCAATTTCATCGATAACGTATTTTTTGTAATTTGGCCTATGATAGGAAACGAGTTTTAGTAATTCGACCTTCAACATGGATTCATCTGAAAAAATCCCTTTGTCAGTCAACCAATTTCGAATTTGTTGCTTATTCCAACGGGTCGTAGGTAAGCGTTCTACTTGTACAGAATGATACGGAGCGTTGTCCATTACGATAACGCAGTTGTTGTCCAATTTCTGTATTATCGCGGAAAACCATTCTTTAAAATTTTCACCATTCATTTCTGAATGGTAGTCAGTATCTGATTTTGATTCGAAAATCAACAGTCCATCTTCTACAAAACCTTTTTGTGACCCAATATGAGTCACAATAAGTCTCTTACCCTTTCCAGTTGGACATTTTAAACCCGCCGACAGACCCCTCAGAAAAGCATCTTTACTGGAACAGACTGACTTATCTGTCCAAACCTTTGATTTCGTATGGCCTGCATTGACCCACGTTTCGTCCAAATAATAAATCGTACGACCTTCCTCGCGATAGGCTTTTATTTTTCTTAAGTAATCTCTTCTCCATAGAATAATATCTTCTTTGTCCAACAGTATACTTTTACGGTTACGTTTCTCATACCTGAAATTTAGCTTTTTTAATATGTGAAACAAAGTGGTTCGTCTTAGGTTAGGTAAGCCTAACTGTTCGTCGGTATTAACTAAGTGTAGTACTTTATTTAAAGTCGGAAGTTCGTTTTTAAAAAATAACTCGTGTACTTTCTTTCTTATAGCAATTTTTAAAAAGTCATCCATATTATTAAAAATAGTTTTGGTTTTTGGTTTCCTTTTGGCAGGAGACTTCAGCGTACCCGTTTCTTTTTTTTCTTTAACGATTGAAAAAACACTTCGAGCAGAAATTCCTGCAGATATCGCTACTTTCTGCAAGATGTCTTTGATACGGCATTCTGGATTTTCATCCTTTAAATTTTTATAAAGGCGTAAAATAACTTGTTTTTGCCCGGAGTGTATTACTTGTCCTCGTTTATTTTTTTTGACAGGGGATGACATTGCTTAAAAGTTAATCCTTAAAAACTTAACAACACCACAAACTCACAAACACAAATATAACAAACAACGATCTTAAATTATTCCACTGTCACTCACAACTAAAAAATGTTAGGCACAATAAACAGACGAACAAATGTAACCATGGACGTTTCCAGACTAACTGTTAATCGGGCGGCAGGATATTTCAGTTTTGTCACGAGGTTACTCAGCCAATAGGGTTGCCGAAATCGTTATGTTCACGTGAACAGTTCACCACTCCCTGGCGCAAACACATCCTGAACAGACAGTAGGTGCCGACAATCTTTATCCACTATTCGGTAAAGTTGTTTAAAATAATTAAATTCTATTAAAGAGGTGTTAAATGTGCAATGTATAATTTTATTTGTACACAATAACTCTGCCAAAAGTATTTAGTACCAGAATATTTAATCACTATTAGAGCACTTTAATGACAAATTCAGACAAACCATTTCTCGGGAATGTTTTGAAAAATAAAATTTACTTAATAAAAATCTAGTAACAAATGTTTTATGCTAGAGCCGTGTATTTCACGCCTGTTAGATTCTAGGCCTGATCTTATGCTTGTAACATCTATATAGCTCGTCAGTGTAGGAGTATTGAAAGGCCACCGTGTCAGTGATACAAGTTTTATTCTCATAAAACTACTTTACTCCTAAAATCAGTATTTATTGTATATAACTTGAAACCATAACCATGGTCTTCCATCTTTTGATCTTCCATTTAAAGTGAACTGATATTAGTTTTTTTCGGATTTTTGTACTTTCGTCAATTTGTTAAATGGGACAACACGCCTAGATATAATAATGCGACTCATGAGGTTACCTTCATCGTAACTCACCGCAGAGAAAGGTGGCAGTGTATGTGCTCTTTCTACACTACGCACCGGAAAGCCGCTTGCCTAAGGGTTTCCGCTCTTGTGCACACCGGCCCTAAGGAAAAGATTCGCCGAGGATTAGCACTGGGCAGTGACCTAATTCTTGAGCACCAAGACACGTTACGCTGAATATCAACCCCGTTACTTCCGTAGGGGTATAAATAGAACTGTTAAAACTCTTTGGTCTCTCCATAAAATTATTAGAAAACCGTCACCAAACAGTACAAGATTTACCCGCCAGGTTGTAGATATGCGGATGGTGATTCATAACTTTCGGTGCAAATCACTGAGTATTTAGAACATAGTTGTGTAATCACCAGCAACGTTGAGGAGATTTATAGACGAAAGTTGAATTTAATTTTTATTTTAATTAAAAATTTGATAAATTGGTTTATAATTATAATTGTCTAACATTAATTTGTAAAGTACGTAAGTACTGTAAGTAAATACTTACTTATCCAGACCTAGTACGAGTATTGCATTACATAGTAGTATTACGACCTAGTATTATGTAGAATGTTTTGTTATAATGATAAAAAAATGTTTTACATAATTACTGTAAAACAATGAACTTAGTACATAAGTTTAAATGTTTTTGTATTATATCGATGTGCCAATATAACTATTATATTTTCTACAATTTATCTTTGTTATCATTATTGAAACTTAAGAATAAGAATGAATATTAAACACCCCCTTTAACTTGAAATATTTGAAAAATAAGGAATATTAAACATCCCCTTCAACTTAACATTATTGAAAACGAAGAACGAATACTAAACATCCCCTTTAAATTGACATTACAGAAAAATAAGAAGAATATTAAACATCCCCTTTAACTCTATATTATTGAAAAATAAGAACGAATATTAAACATCTCCATTAACTTGACATTGAAAAATTAGAATAAATATTAAACATCCCCTTTAACTTGACGTTATTGAAATATAAGGAATATTAAACATCCCCTTTAACTTGAAATTATTGAAAAATAAAGAATACTAAACATGCCCTTTAACTTTACATTATTGAAAAATTAGAATAAATATTAAACATCCCCTTTAACTTGACATTATCAAAAAATAAGAAGGGATATTAAACATCCCCTTTAACGACATTATTGAAAAATAAGAACGAATATTAAACATCCCCTTTAACTTGACATTATTGAAAAATAAGAAGGGATATTAAACATCACCTTCAACGACATTATTGAAAAATAAGAAGGAATATGAAACTTTTGATGTTGGTATAAACGAATAAAATATAAAAAAGCTTTGATTGCGACCGGAAAGTACCTTCCCTAATTACCTGTGTTTAACACGTAACACCACATGTGGACATGAGGACTTGACACTAATCTCCGGAACGGAGAACCCCAGACCGGCGACCAAAAATACTCCGCTCGGGAATTCTCAGGTTCACCGACCTCCCGACGAAAATGAAATATCACTAAACAAAATTAATGCCCAAGTGAACGAGCCCAAAGTGCTGTACTGAGGTTTTAAATGCAGGCCTTCGGTCTAATTGTGATTGGAGTCAATGTCCGCCAGAGCGCAGGACTGTTTACATTTCTTTGTAATCTAATGCACTCGTGATTTACCTGGTACGTGTAAAGGGGTAATTATTTTATCACAGTAAATAAAAATTCTCACGGCAAATGCCCTGGAAAACATTTAAAGGCAGGATAGAGACAGAGGACTCATAGATTTAATGACATCATAAACAAACATAAACACAACGGAACTAAGTCAAAACCAACCGGGACTGGAAGTGAATTGGAGGGTCACGAATTATGTAGCTTACACACACACACAAACATATATATATATATATATATATATATATATATATATATATATATGAGAAACAGCGTTACATACTGAATACATAGAGTAGGTATGTTTCTTTCAGCAAATAGATGTTAAAAATCTCTAACTGTTCTATGAGTCGAATTAAATGTCGATTTTCAAAACGAAAATAAGACATGTTAAACGTATAAAATAAAATATAATAAAAATAATTTGGAATATTTACTTCCATGGGTAGACTATTACTAGATTTTCCTAAATATGTCAAAGAACTATACACCCCTGCCTTTATATAGAGCTGTTAATTGAACTTGTCCAGATTTGGGAAGTATTATTTGATATTAAACGATACTTACGCATGAACTATATTAATATAACGATGTTAGAGAAAGCAGACAAGAAACTGGAAGGGGCGTGATGTTTTCCTGGACAGAATAGTGGGAAAGCGGTAACTGAAATTGTAATAGGATAAAATTGAGAATCTGGATAAATACAAAGATATATGCAATTGTAAATTATTATCAATTTAGCCAAATCTTCCAGTATGAACACAACGTCTACAAAAAAACGTAAACACCTTGGCAAACATTTTGAAGATGACATTTTCAAGTGTTATCATATAAAGATAAAGCTCTGTTACACTCTAAAGACCAATGGAGCCGAACTAGTGCCTCCAATAATCTTGCAGACAGCAACCCCTCTTATTAGGGCTGATTAGTGATAAACCCACTCGTTGTTGAAATAAAACCTCGGCTGATACGCAATCTCCCCCAGACAGTCTGTCCGTCTGCACTCTGCGACAGGTAGCCAGATCTAACCTCTGATGTCGTCAATTGTTACCAAGTGTTGTTTCCGTGACAGCTGCTTAAGGTTAGACAGCAAAGTTAATCCGTTTTATGGCGTAGATAAGCTGCTAAAACTGCCTTCTAAATATTGGCAGGCTGATATTATTGCGTGAGTTTTATAGGTAGTAAAAAATATAGCGAGAACAGTATTTGCACCATATAATGGTTTAATGTGAAAGGACGCTTGATCTTGAATTTTTATGATCGCAAATTTTGGTTCGTAAAATGTGCTACACAAAATTATTTAAAAGTGTAAAAACGTTTAAAAATATGGAATTTACCGGACCATTATATAGCATTAGTCACATCGCGTCCATTGTGCACAATGGGTACTCGAGCATTGTGTGCATAATTGTAAATGTGTTTGTACCCGAGTAAAATATCCGAAGTTGTGCAATTATTTGGAATCTATTTAATAAACTGTAGTAGTTGCAGTTGATTTTTTTTGTTTTAAACATATTTTTCTCAACTACAGTGCAGACAAATGTCATTTGTATCAATTACTACTCTAAATAATGTCATTACTAACATTAGGGCTATGTTCCGTTAAAATGTCTCCAAAATGTTCCGTTACGTATTCATAAAAATAATCTCAGAGGAATGTCACTGCCATTTTGATAATCGTATAAAATATCACTAACAATTATTCGTTGTACCTGTACACGATAGTGCGGTCAAATACTGCTTAGTGACGTATGAATCTAGCAGTTTGTTAATAAAATATATCTACAAGACAAGATGATAGCTATCAAACTGGATGATTGCCTTAAGGGTGAGAATATTCACAATAATATAGTTTTGGCGAGTGGTTTCATACTGACATACTCTTTCAATTATAGTTCATTTTTTAGTTTTACTCCTATTTTAATTGTTTTCTTTTACTCAAAACTCCTTTCAAGAGAATGAATTGAGATATTGAGAAAATCTGTTAATCTGTCGCTTTAATTCTTAAAAGACAAGATATGTGACAAACGTTTAAAACACAACTCAAATCCCGCTGCACACTATTGCAAAGCTAAATAGTCCTCCACCGTGGAGGACAATCTACAACAGCTGGGTTCAAACATTTCTGGAGATTCATAGTGAAGTATAAATCACATCCAAAAGCGTTTGCCATCAGTCATCTGAATTAAATTAAACTACTAGTAATATAAACAAAAATATTTTAGGTGAATTAATAGTTGAGTCAACAATGAAAAATTGTTATTTTAGTTACTTTATATATAATAATTACAATTAAAATAAATAAAATAACATAGCCTATGCGTTAAAACAGCTGTTGTACCCCATAAAATCAGCTGTTTTATGAAATAATTTCTTTATCACTTATATTAAATCAAAAGGGATGAAATAACTACATTGCGTACCTTGCTTCTTATGTGAAAAATGTTTCTTTCATATAAAACTAAAATTAATTAATTAAATTTAATTAATAATAGGAAATACCTTTATTAACACCAAGTGTCATCCATTATAAGTTTAAAAATCTGTATTTGAACGGCGGATGAATAAAAAGTATTTTATAAACGTTTGAAAATTTTTACAATATACACACACACACACACACACACACCACACACACACACACACACACACACACACCACACACACACACACACACACACACACACACACACACACACACACACACACACACACACACACACACACACACACACACACACACACACACACACACACACACACACACACACACACACACACACACACACACACACACACACACACACACACACACACACACACACACACACACACACACACACACACACACACACACACACACACATATATATATATATATTAAAACAACATGTTATTCAAATACAAGAATATTTATTAATTTATATTCAAAGCTTTTCGTTGGTAAATAGTACCAACATCATCAGGAATGAAAATTACAATAATGTAAGCTATAGGCCTAAAACATATGTTAAATTAGAAATAGAGTTGTTGCTAAATTTATACAAATTGCCAAATTTATTTTGCTACGGTAACATTCTAGACATTGAATATAGTATCAAATTTAGAATTTATTTTTATTTGTTCTCTTATTAATTTGTTATTATTAATGTGTTTTATATATTTCGAATGCTTCACATATATTCATTCTTAATCCCTTATTAATTTCTTTTATAAGTCTTATATTATCTATATTTGGAAATTGGTGCTGATTATTAATACAATGATTTGCGAAATTTGATATATATATATATATATATATATATATATATATATATATTCCTGGATTAATATAGGCATTCAAATGTTCTTTATATCTTTCTTTTAATTTTTTCTTGGTTTGACCTATATAAGCTTTATTACAATTTTCGCATTCTAATTTATAAACACCACCTTTTTCATGCATATTAATTGTTTTATTATTGTTATTTATTATATACATATATATATATATATATATATATATATATATATTCCTGGATTAATATAGGCATTCAAATGTTCTTTATATCTTTCTTTTAATTTTTTCTTGGTTTGACCTATATAAGCTTTATTACAATTTTCGCATTCTAATTTATAAACACCACCTTTTTCATGCATATTAATTGTTTTATTATTGTTATTTATTATATACATATATATATATATATATATTCCTGGATTAATATAGGCATTCAAATGTTCTTTATATCTTTCTTTTAATTTTTTCTTGGTTTGACCTATATAAGCTTTATTACAATTTTCGCATTCTAATTTATAAACACCACCTTTTTCATGCATATTAATTGTTTTATTATTGTTATTTATTATATACATATATATATATATATATATTCCTGGATTAATATAGGCATTCAAATGTTCTTTATATCTTTCTTTTAATTTTTTCTTGGTTTGACCTATATAAGCTTTATTACAATTTTCGCATTCTAATTTATAAACACCACCTTTTTCATGCATATTAATTGTTTTATTATTGTTATTTATTATATACATATATATATATATATATTCCTGGATTAATATAGGCATTCAAATGTTCTTTATATCTTTCTTTTAATTTTTTCTTGGTTTGACCTATATAAGCTTTATTACAATTTTCGCATTCTAATTTATAAACACCACCTTTTTCATGCATATTAATTGTTTTATTATTGTTATTTATTATATACATATATATATATATATATATTCCTGGATTAATATAGGCATTCAAATGTTCTTTATATCTTTCTTTTAATTTTTTCTTGGTTTGACCTATATAAGCTTTATTACAATTTTCGCATTCTAATTTATAAACACCACCTTTTTCATGCATATTAATTGTTTTATTATTGTTATTTATTATATACATATATATATATATATATATTCCTGGATTAATATAGGCATTCAAATGTTCTTTATATCTTTCTTTTAATTTTTTCTTGGTTTGACCTATATAAGCTTTATTACAATTTTCGCATTCTAATTTATAAACACCACCTTTTTCATGCATATTAATTGTTTTATTATTGTTATTTATTATATACATATATATATATATATATATATATATATATATATATGTATGTATATATGTATGTATATATGTATATAAGGAGAGTGTGAACTAATACACGGCACTGAATAAAGACAAACAAAAAACTAAGTAAATATAACTGAAAACAGAAACATTTTTGAGACTGTTGCCAAAGCTGTGATGTTGTTGCGTACATGATGATGTGAAACCTCTTTCAGAGGCGAATTACAACTTACGCGTAGACTGAACGATTAGTTATTACACCATATTAGGTTATGTCTGATGACCGTCCAGATTCAAATCACTGTCTTAAAATATGGAAAGTTTGTAAGGTGTTATTATGACAAGGAATTAATGCCAAATCGTGTCTAAAGATTCCGTTTATGCGCTCAAAAGCATTCATTTGCGAATTTGGCAAGAGATCGCGAAAGAAAGTAGATTTAACTTTCTTGCGTAACCATTTTTTTTTAACGAGACAGTGTTCCAGATTTGTGGAAATTTTAATTGTTTATAGACGTTTTTTTAATGAGATTAGAATTTTTTTTTTACATAGAGAATGAAATAAAAGTCTACACGGCGCTACTAGGCAAAAGTGATACATTTCCAGAATTACTAGGTTAATCTTTCTTCTTGTGTGAGGATCCTATATTACCGTAAGTTAGCACATATTTTACATTTGACTTTAACTTCTAAACACCGGAATGAAATTATACAGCCCTCGTGTTAAGCTATACCGATCCCATGTTGTTACCTTTATGGCAACTCTTACGAAACATAAATATTATGTGCTTTAAACATTAAAAACTCAACAGAATTGGAAAAATGTCCAAGATGATAGGAAAGTAAAAAGTAATAATTAATAATCACGGAGAGGTTCGGTTCTCATTAACGAAAAAATAGTTAAACTCTAATAGCCCGAGGCAATAAAGGGTTCTTTGCGATCTTACATTCTCATATTGGGTGGTATACCAATTTATTTACAGAGAAATATTGGTCTCTCTCTCTCTCTCTCTCACACACACACACACACATACACACACAACACACTGACAAAACACACACACACACACACACACACACACACACACACACACACACACACACACACACACACACACACTCACAACACACACAAAAACAACACTAATATTTTAGATAAACATATATTTTAACAATGATTTTTAAACGTTTTTGTTATTTTATAGCAACTATTTTCGAAATAAATTTAAATATATAGTCGAAGTTTTAAATATATTAGATATTATATGTGTTCAAGGTGAAATAGGGTTGTTTATGTACGTCTGGTAAATGTACAATGACTTAAGAAATAAAACCTACCCTGGAGTTTTAATGGTTTAGAACGCGCTTTACACATACGCTCCTGAGATTAAATTTCCGTCGATATCAAAAGTTTAACGATAAATAGGCAAACGGTCAGACCCGGATGTTATAAGGTGGGACATTTAACGCCTGGAGGCGGGACGCAACGAATAAAGTTGGTTGTACAGTGTACTGGATTGATTTATAAAAGCCCTTTATACAGATGGTTTTATTTGATTTTGCCTGATCTAACACAGAGAAGATATATTAGTAACAACAATAAAATATATAACACCACTTGAAGTCTCGTGTAACTTGTACTTACAGATTTACAACAATTTAGGACTATTATTAGAATACCACCCGATGATGGAATGAATTCCGAAACGCGTTGGTGTGAATTGAAATAAAATATAATAATAACGAAACAAACACACACACACACACGCGCGCGCGCGCTTGTGTAATATTATACTTTGTATCAGCGCACATTGAATAGTTTCGAAATACACTCCATCATTAGGTAGTGGTGATGCAATATAGTTATTCAGAATGTATATATGTCCTCAGTATTAAATAAAAGGTTGAAAACATAATTTATCATTATTATCTTTTGACCTTTTTCCATCGTAATTCATCAATAATATAGAAAATGTAAATGGGGAATGTTATTAATATGTTACTTTAATTATCTTTCGTTATAAAATATTAAAATACGAAAAGGGAAATAAGAAAAAGCACGGCTACCTCGGACACAGAAGCAAGTAAGTCGCTGCCAAATCGATTAGCATTTAAATTCCTCACAGACGCTGTCATTTCTTCAACAATCAAATCTTATTGACTAATAAATGCACAAAAGCACTTTATAACGCCTCCAACTGCAATTAAATCCAAACAATACATACCCATTGTCGCCTGTGCAGTAACAAGAGAATCCGGTGGGCAACACTGGCGTAGGCAATCGATATATCGAAACGGATCGTACCGCCCAGTTCACACCAACACGGGCAAATTAATAAGGAAACACTCTCTTTGTGTTTATATACTGATTGATTGAAAACACTTTAGATTTATCGCGAGTCGAGCTAGACGCGGCGGCGCCGATAACGGTCCGTATCTTCTATCCTTTTAAAACTGTCAACGATATGAATTTTATCTGCTACAGATTTTGATTTATTATTGTTGCGTCGAGATGAGTCGTGTTGTTTAGTTCTGTTAACTTCCGTCAGGTCAGGGTTTTGTTCCTGCTTCGAATCTCGAGATGTAAACAAAACTACGGACAAAGTCTGATATCGTATGTTGTTGAGATTTTAAGAAACAAAATGGCAGTCAATTAAATGGCGACTAAAATATAATATAACACCACAAACGTCTTCAATAGTTGAATTTATAAATTTATTTAATAATATAGGTCTTATTAATGAATAATATAGGTCATATTAATGGATAATACAGGTCTTATTAATGGATAATATAGGTCTTATGAATGAATAATATAGGTCTTAATAATGGATAATATAGGTCTCATTAATGGATAATATAGGACTTATTAATGGATAATATATGTCTTATTAATGAATAATATAGGTGTTATTGATGAATAATATAGGTCCTATTAATGAATAATATAGGTCTTATTAATGAATAATATAGGTCTTATTGATGAATAATATAGGTCCTATTAATGAATAATATAGGTCTTAATAATGGATAATATAGATATAATTAATGAATTAGATATAAAATGCTTTTAAATAATCCCAGATATACGGACTTAATTTATAAATATAGTTTATCTCATTTACAAATAGATATATTAGATAACTATCTAATAATATTGTATATTATACAATAATTACCGAATTAGAAAGAATAATTAATTTTTCCATAGCCATATATTTCTTACTATATAAAATGTAACATAGGCTACGAGTAATAAAACAGCTGTTGCGTTAAATGATATAATCTTTAATAATCTTGGGACAAATTTCAGTATATATACAGAACATTGCAATTGAAAACGAAAAGAGCTATTAGCGTTAACCTAGCGACATTTTGAAATTTCACAAATTTTCAGGTCAATTCGTTATTTCCGGATTGTTTACATTATTGAAGAAATTCCTAAATGATGACGTCATGTTCTACCGATTCAACTTCGTGCAAGTTTTTTTTATATGTTACCCTAAAGTAGTTTACCTTCAAGAATTCTTTGTATTCTATCATAAAAAGCCGAAATTAGTTCTATTAATCTTAGCGCACATATCGATAACCATAAAGCTACTTCAACAGAGAAAGTAAGTGGGAAAAAAATTATTTATACTCTAATTGGCTGAAATAGTGAGTTTATGTTGAAAATAAATAACTCATGATTACATTTTCACAATTATATTACTGATTATTTTGATCATATGATCATAATTTTCTCTTTACTAGTAATATTATTGTGTTCTTGGAGTTATAAAAGTTTGAAATATAACCTCTATTTCCCGTGATACTAAACTGCCGTCCGCTTTGCTTAGAGTATGCAGCAACCACACACAGTGTAGTGAACAGAGCTGATGTAGGACTTCGTACGAGAGACAAAGCCAGCTCTGTGTTCCAGTTAGTACTATAATGTCGACATTGTAAGATATCGCATATTCCTTATCTTAAAATATGTAGATGATATATAAAGTGCTTGATCACGAAAAACTCATGTAATCATGCCATTTAAAATAACGTTTCTTCTGTTCCGAAACAAAGAATCACCGATAAGGTTCTATAATCCTTTTCGTAGCATCTAGAAATGTTACGGTTTTAGAAAGTCAGGAACAAATTATTAGAAGAGGATGTGTTTAAACCTTATATGAAAATTATTAATTATTCTGAATAACATATATAACTTTATAACAGTATTATTATCAATAGAATTCCTGCAAGTAATAGAAAGGCGTTTTGGTTCTAGATACAATGAATGCGAAACCATGCCAATCGACATTACTCGTTAACATCTTGCAAGTCAATGGCTTAAGAGACGTTACTTTTATATCAAATACCAAGCTTTAAAAAAAGTACAGTACTTTCAAAAAAACAAGTGGATTTTTATTTTGCTAGCGGAACTTATTATATTCTCTTGGACTGAATAGAGGTTGAGATAAGAAGACGTCAGGGGTGGTATTATAATAAGGAAACGCGGAGACAGTAAAGAGGGTGGTTAGGAGAACGTTTTGGTTGACAAAGCTGATTTGGAGTAGAACCCCATGAATAAACGAAATAATGGTCAGACGTGTGCAAGGTCAGGCTAGGCTATGAATAACGTAACTCTAACCACAAACTAATGCAATACACTAAAAAACACAAATTACATTAAAATAATTAAAGAAGATAATTTATTCTTAAATGGGTCTAAATATTTTGTTTGATTATTTGTCCAAGATAAAAATATCTCCAGAGTTATTTAATAAATTTATTTCCTACACTTGAACAACGTTTCTATTTAACATAAATAAATGAAACCTCTAAACCACAATTAACTTTTTTCTTTTATTTAAAACCTTATGTACATTTTGATCGCAAATTGTATTATCGATTGCATTATTGTAAATTACCTCTGAAGATAATTGCTATGCAATAGAAAAGTACATAAGGTTTTAAATAAAAGAAAAAAGTTATTTGTGGTTTAGAGGTTACAATTATTCATGTTAAACATTACGCCACAGCTGTTTTATACAGTTATAACTTTTCTATTGTTAATTTGGTGGGTAATGACGTATTATAGACGAAAAGATTTGAAAGAGTATTTAGGTTTAAAACGATTTATATATTCGATTCCAATTTAAGAAAAAAGAATTTTTAACATTCCAAACAGGAACTCTTTTCAGGAGCTAAAAATGTATTTTCAACAGTATCTACCAAAAGGAGGGTTTTTGTTAAAATATGTGAATTTATGCGTTGTTTGAAAAATAATATTGTAAATAGATTTTTATCTCTTGAAGAACATTCCTATTTGGAATAGAAAAGTAGGGTAATGTTTTAAAATAAATAAGTCTGTTGCAATTATATTGATCGTAATCAACTAAAAGCTTGAACCGCAGACGTAAAAGTAGAAACATGCGTATTGATATTTGTGTATTAACAAGTACTTGCTTTGTTTATTGAAAATACAGTAAAACCCTTCTTATCCGAATTTCGCTTAACCGAAACCTGGATTAACAAAAACGCTAATATGGCAAATTTCCGAAATACGCCAGAAGTGCCAGACCGCAAGGGGTGGATGATTAACAGCCGGCTAAATCAGCCTGTACCGTGATTCATACGCAGATTCGGTAAAAATCCTACGCGGTGGGGGAAGGAGGGGGAGATTGTTGCTGTTGTTAAAAATACATCAACTGTAATACCTACAGTAAAAAGGGTTTTATGTGTTTTACTTGAAGAAATATACTTAAAGTAGGCCTACTTACTACTTGTTGCTTATCCGAAATGGTTCCGCATCCATTATATCGGATAAGAGGGGTTTTACTGCCCCTCCTTATTCAATTTATCCGTATCATGTTCCTAATCTATATTTGCGAGAAGTAAATTTAAAAAAACAATAATAAATAAGAAAAACTGCTTACAAAACAACTTTAAACAACGTTAATGAGAAAATATGTCGCTCTCGCTAAAATTAAAACGGTACCGCGCGGGTTTGCTAATAAAGACAACAGGTACACAACTCGGAAAAATAAATAAACTCGTATGCAAATACCTTCTGAGTATAATTGTAATTCACACAACAGCCTTGGCACGCACAAACAGGCTTATGCTGATTGTTTAGACGGACAAACATAGGCTTTTATGTCGGCCTTAAGCAAATATAAAATCTATTGTTGAATTGCGCATAATGTTAGCGGCCAAGTCGTAGCATCTTCCGCGCTAAAGAATGCAAAGTATTTCCTAAGAGAGGAGTGGCAAGGCCGAGGAACTACGCATTTAAGCGGACATGGAGAGACTGTTAGCTCCATTCAAGTTTAAACAATGTAGAGACGTTATCTCCAGAGCTGAAGGACATTAGGTTTGTGTTAGGTTAGGCGCTAACACCCGTGACTGGCCCTAAGAGGGAGTGATTGTCATCGTAGTGATTTTTTCAATTTCTACTATTTAGTTCACTCTCCTTACATATATATCTTGTTCAAATATTCAACCGGTAATACAATACTTTTTATTCATCCACTCAGTTTAAAATACATTTTTTAAACTTGTAGTGGATGACACTTGATGTTAATAAAGTTAATAATAATAAATAATTATTTATTATGTAAAATTAATGAATTAATTTTATTTTTACATGGGAGAAAAACTTTTCACAAAAGAGGCAAAGTACGCAATATAGTTATTTCGTCTCATTTGGCTTAAAATAAGTGATACCATATGCTCTCATAAAACAGCTGATTTTATGTTATAGGTTATATAGAAGAATCGCTGTTTTTATGTAATAATTGTGTTACTTTTGTGTAACTAAAATATGTTTTTCTTTGTTGTTCTAAGTAATAATTGACTAAAATATTTTGTTTATATTACTTGTTCCTTCCCTGAAAGAGAACATTTGATACTATTGTTACCAAATCTACACTTTTAAGAAAGGTGTTTATTGAAAGCGTCTCTGATAGTTTAACATTATGAGAAGCTGAAACTTGTAGATAAGTCAGACCAGACAGGAGAGCACTAAAAATATGTACAATGGTCCACTTCTGTTATTTGGTCTTGCATTAATGAAATAATTTTAAAGTAGAAGCTGATAATTACTCAATCTCTTTTGTCATTTTCTATCTTACATAGGCTATTAAAATACATTATGAATGGTAATAAAAGTATTTTACAGTCACAAAACATAAAGAACACTTCTTTATGGCATTTTTAAATAGCGTCATAACCATCAGAACTTGAAGTAGCAATAATACTCATCTCTCAAGATAATGGATACAGGAATGTGCCTGAATGTGAAATTAAATGGACATTTACGGTTTATGTTTTTATTTTATTATATTTTTTGTTACGATTTTGTTGCTTGTTAGAGTGCCAGCTTCGTATTTGAAACGATTGTTTCGAAACGCGTCAGTAAGTAAGTTAAAAGTGTTCTCTTAGTTATGCAATAATTACTCATAGTATGATGTTGTGTTTCACGTCAATTATATTTTGGCGATCACATCTGGTAAACATGTAGGCACTGGATATAATTAATTGTTTATTAGAGTGATTAAATACAGTGCGTCAGAATTTGTCACGTAACTTTCTGTTATGGTAATTGGTTATTGTTTTAGTATCTGTCTCATTCTTTTGTTTACAGTGCAACAACTTTGCTCTTGAGACAGTTATTTAGACAAAGTTGTTGCAGTTAGCGTCACTGGTAAGGGAATACTGTCATACGTCACAGCTTGTCACTTTATGTAAAACTGTGAGATGTATGTTCTGGACAATTGCAATAACTAATTGTAAACTAGAATAGAAGATAAAAGTGTATGTAAAGATTTCAGAACAAAATAAATCTTAGAAACTTGAAGTAAAAGGGATAGGTAAACGAGTTGGTCACAATGAAACAAACTAACTAAACTGAGTACTCATATCTGGTTCATTATAACTCAAAATCTGTTCAGTAAGATTCGAACTAGAGGAGTACACGTAACGTGTGTTAATAGAAGGGCCCTTTTCTAGCCTTAACGAGTCTCGTATACGAGTGGACATTTAAATATGATCTAATAGCTGGATAGCTAGATAGTTGGATAGCTGGATAGCCGGATAGCTAGATAGTTGGACAGCTGGATAGCTAGATAGTTGGATAGCCGGATAGCTAGATAGTTGGATAGCTGGATAGCCGGATAGCTAGATAGTTGGATAGCTGAATAGCCGGATAGCTAGATAGCTGGATAGGTAGTGAGCTGGATGGCTAGATAGCTGGATAGCTAGATAGTTGGATAACTGGATAGTTGATAGCTAGATAGCTGGATAAGTAGAGAGCTGGATGACTAGATAGCTGGATAGCTAGATAGTTGGATAACTGGATAGTTGATAGCTAGATAGCTGGATAGCTAGATAGTTGGACAGCTGGATAGCTCGATAAGTAGAAAGCTGGATGGCTAGATAGCTGGATAGCTAGATAGCTGGATAAGTAGAGAGCTGGATGGCTAGATAGCTGGATAGTTAGATAGCTGGATAACTAGATAGTTGAATAGCTAGATAGCTTGGTAGATGGATAGCTAGATAGCCGGATAGCTAGATAGCTGGATAAGTAGAGAGCTGGATAGCTAGATAGTTGGATAGCTAGATAGTTAGACAGCAGGATAGCTTGGTAGCTGGATAGCTAGATAGCTGGATAGCTAGATAGATGGACAGCTGGATAGCTTGGTAGCTGGATAGCTAGATAGCCGGATAAGTAGAGAGCTGGATGGCTAGATAGCTGGATAGTTAGATAGCTGGATAGCTAGATAGCTTGGTAGCTGGATAGCTAGATAGCCGGATAGCTAGATAGCTGGATAAGTAGAGAGCTGAATAGCTAGATAGTTGGATAGCTTGGTAGCTGGATAGCTAGATAGCCGGATAGCTAGGTAGCTGGATAAGGTGAGAGCTGGATAGCTAGATAGCTGGATATCTTGATAAGTGGACAGTTAGATAACTGGATAGCTAGATTGCTGGATAGCTAGATAGCTAGTTAGCTGGATATCTATATAGCTAGATATCTGGATAGCTAAATAGCTGGATAGCTAGATTGCTGGATAGCTAGTTAGCTGGATAGCTAATAGCTGAATAGTTAATGCAATGATTGAACTTAGTGCGTAAAGATTTAGCAGGTAACCTTCTGTTGGCGATAACTGATTAGTTGTTTAGTGTTTAGCCTTTGTTTACTCGTTTAAAATCTATATTTCTTGAGACAATAATTGCAACAGTTGAACTTCGCCACTGGTAAAGGAGCATTGCAGCGACTGTATTTAGTCACTTCAAGAAAAAAAAGGTAAGGTGAAGTTATATGTACACGGTAAAAAATTATAGCCTAGAATATAATATAATAGTCTTTGTAAATAATTCCGTAACATGTCTGTGTAACTTGTAATAAAAGTAGTAGGTACACGTGCTGACACAAAGAAGCAAACCAACTGTTAGAAATGGGGACTCAGATCCGAGTCATTGTAATTTAAACAACGTTTTAGGAAGATGAAACTAGGGACGTACAAGTAACTGTGTGTAAATAGAAAAAGTTTCTAAGTGATAGAAATATCCGTACTTAGGCTTCACGAGTCTGGTATACAAGTGAAAAAATAAAGTTGATCTAATAGCGTACTCACGTGCGTCTGGTTAAGGAACTCCTGGTCCTGAAATATTACGTGGTTCCTTTGTGGAAACAATATATTAGATTAACCTGCGACTGCTTTTTAACAAATATTTCTGTTTATAGCCCCGAAGATAAACAAAACCGAGCCCAGTTCAAACAGTTCCAACCGGTTCCGGTGACTCAACACTTTGGACCGATAATAATTTACAACTTCATTAAAATAGTTCCAGAAGTTCAATAAAATCAAAACAGTTTTGTAACTATTCAATTTTAAATGCAACCATTAGTTACGTAAACCTGTTCCCATGTTATTCCAAATAGAAACGTTATTAGTTGAAGATATTTGTAAATAAAGTATTTTGATTAATAAAAATGTGTTCACTAATTTAATATTTATTTGGGAGGGGGTAACGTCCTGGCCGTAAAACCGGTTTAGAGGAAATTTCTAGCGTTTTATTAGGATAGCCATGCAATGCCGTGAAAAAAGACCATGCAAATGAGTCGACTCGATAAAATTTAAGTGCGAAATAAATGACGATTAAATTAACAGCCCGATAAGGCTAATGGAAAGAAAAGGAAAGGACCGTTAAAGTATAAGGAATGCGTTGTACAGGCCCGCGTGTAAATCAGAGACGGTCGCCATGCGCGAGTAAGTTAAACACTTGTTCGCAATAATTACCAAACAAACGGCGCACGAGGATTCCGAACGCCAGGCAAGGAGTGCCCCATTGTTCTCGAGTTGAACTCGTGCCAAAGCGTCGAAGGATCGGTCACCCTACCCACCCGGTGGATCTGCAATACTTTGTGTACACCTGGACACTTGGCCGTGTAATTAACAAGGTCCTTCACCTTTACAATTGTACGGCACGTGGTTATCAAGTGTAAGGACTGATAAGGAGGAATCTGTTAATGGGCTTCGAAATTCCCATTTCCTCTTTTCTCAAAGACTCACCTCGAGTTGGTGTTCACAGAAGGGCCTCATCCTAACGGCGTTCCCTTGGTAATTAATGCCAGAAGGGTAATTACATTCGGCAGCGTTATTAGATGCCCTGGCATAATTACCGTTGGACGGACAATGAAAAGGTATTTTCAAGACGAAAGGTTGACGTCAGTGACCAGAGGTCGGGCCTACCAAATGGCGACGGCATTCCAGAGCGTTTCAGGAATAACAATGTGTGCTGAATGTAGTGCATTAAGGCTGTTTCTTAAATATCTAAAGAAAGCAGATAATAATTCTCCCTGAGTTTATATTTAATCCTCCCTATTATCTAGATTGGTCTACTTTAAGGACGAGATCCTGCTCAGAGGGATCACAAAACAATTCCTTGTACGTACTCACAACTAATAGATACTATACATATCCCTTAATAATGCATAGGTTATTAATTAAACTCGTAAAATAGCTCTTTTAATTTTTGTTTCGAATTTTTGTATATATTCGATTATATTTTTCTGCGTTTCTTAACATTACAATATTTACCTCTGTTGATGCGTTTCGGAATGACTAAATTTTCAAAACTTAAAATTTACTCTGTTTAAATAGCCTACTATTTAAGTTTTGAGTTATTTCGAAAGGCGTTATCAAAAGAAAATAACGTAATATTACATATATACTATATATATATATATATATATATATATATATATATATATATATATATATATATATTATTCTTTATCATCGCTAAATTTTTCGTGAAAATTTGCTGTTAACATTCACTAAACAAATCAAACGAAATAATTATAAAAATAATTTAATATCGTGTATACGCCAATCAACTATATTCTGTAAAGTTTCGGGTGAGTGTGACCCCCTCACTGATAGGGTAGATTCCTCCCTTTAAATTCCATCCACTGCTTGACCTGATAATTAGTTATCTATTGTATACTCGAAAATGGAAACCTATTTTAATTATCAGCAAAAATATCAAAATATTGCAACTTCTTTGAAAAGAGAATAAAGACTAACAAAACATATACCAAATACGAAACAATTTTATGAGAAATAAACTATAGGCATATTGTGTTTAACTATTATTTCCGAAACAAACAAGTAATACAAACAGAATTTTTTAAAAGTCAATTTCTACTTAGGTCAACAAGGAGAAATTTTATTTACTTTTTATTACTTTTTATTAAATATAATAACAATTAATGTAAATAAAGTAACATAAACTATGCATTGAAAGAGCTGTTATACCACATAACCTACAACATAAAATCAGCCGTTTTATGAAATCATATCTTAACACTTATTTTCAGCCAAATGGGACGATATAACTATATTGCATACCTTGCCTCTTTTTTGAGAAGTTTTTCTCTCATATAAAACTAAAATTAATATTTAAAATTGAATTGATGAACTAATATTTGAAAAGCTATGGATAAAAAGTATTTAATTAACAATTGAGAATTCGAACAAGTAAAGGAATTTTAAAAAAGTAGATTTTTCAACAAAAGTTTTTCCTGTTTGGTATAATTTTTCTTTATTCTGCTTTGAACAAAAATTTTAATTTATCAATAATTTTGAGAAAAAATTAATAATTTTTTATTTTGAAGTATACAAAAGGTGACTGACAGCCAGGGTAAGCGTTAATGACAAGGGATTACAAGGGTCGCTCAGCCGTATCCAGAGGGCTCAGTGCTCTTCCGAAACTTTACAGACTGCAGGCAATAATGATCTTTTTTATAACTGTATGAAGTAACTGTGGTGTATGAAGTAACTGGTTTTTAAATAAATAAAACCTCTAAACCTCAAATAACTTTTATTTAAACCTTATGTACATTTCAATTGCACAGCAATCATCTTCAGAGGTATTTAAAAAGTAAGTTTAAGTAAGTTGTATTTTTTAAATACCTCTGAAGATGATTGCTGTGCAATTGAAATGTACATAAGGTTTAAATAAAAGTTATTTGTGGTTTAGAGGTTTTATTTATTTAAAAATAATAATGACCTTACAGAACTGTCGATTTGACAAAATGAGTTACACGTCACTGAATAGTTATTTGTGAAAATTATTTAAAATTGTTCGTGACTCAGCTTTAAGCCTATTGTCTAAGGAAGATGTGAGTGACACAGGAAATGAGAGTGATTAAGTGATTAGAGCGGATTACAGATAGTTTATGAATTTCCCAGAACACATGAGGACAGTAAAGTTATGTAAGAGTTTGGTCTAGGACCTTGTAAATGAAAAAATGTACTTCTACTTTGGAAAAGCAAAGTTTTCGCTTGGTATCAAAAGGTTTGTTTTTTTTGGAAAATATACAATTTACTGTGAAGGGTAGATGTGCCGCGCAGTTCTCACCCCACGCCAATAGCGAACCAAAAATAGTTGACACAGGTATTACTTTTACAAAACTGTATCAGAAAATGTATTTAATATTTCAAAATAGAAGGATGAGATGATACAAATCTACGGCAAATATCTGTACAACCTAAGATTGCACTGATGGCTTAGATCAGTGGCAGATCCGGAAAAATATTTTGGGGTGAGTTTATGGGTGAGGGGGGTAGGAGGAAGGGTCCTTGAGCCGAATAATATTTAGGAAATATGTTAGCTAAAGTGTGAACTCTAAGGGTCTACTGCCTGAGGGACATAGCTATAGACCTACTCTGTGACATTACATAGGCATTAATTAGCTTTACATACCATATATAATCACAATACATTAAATCAGATTCATTAGATTTAAATACACACAATATTCGGTAGATTTAAATCAAGGACGAACGCCCGAACGCAAAAATCGGAAATAGAACTTTATTTTACAATTATAGTATAATTTTATAGCTTAAAAATGTTTACTTTTCCATATTTTTAGGGAGGTTTAATCCCTAAAGCTACCATCTGAAGTCTGCTACTGGCTTAGATCGTCAAGACAGCCGAGAGAAACTGTACAGGTTACAGATAACATTATTAAAATGTTATTTAACCACCTATTGCGAACGTTTGTCGCTTTCTACAACCTAGCTGCAGCTTACGTACCAGATCTCCAGCCAATCTTATCCAGTGTTGTAAGTGATTCCAGCCTAACTTGAAGTAAACCTGTACCAATGCCTTCTGACACTGTTCACGACTCTATTTACCTCTCTTCCTGAAGGGCGCGAAACTCAATACGGTGACGCCTAAAGACCTTAGCCAACTCTGTATGCTTGGCGCAAGTGGTGCTTCGGCCACTTCATCAATGGAACGCGATCCTTTCTATAGCCGCACAGAACCAGTGACAGGAAACTATTGGCGATATTGTTGAATAGATCTCTTCCTGAACGGCGCGGAACGCAATACAGTAACGCATAATTCCAAGACTTTAGCCAACTCTGTAACCTTGGCGCAAGTGGTGCTTCGGCCACTTCATCAATCTTTCTATAGCCGCACAGAACAAGTGACAGGCCACTATCGGTGATATTGTTGAATGGATTTCTTCCTGAAGGGCGCGGAACGCAATAAGGTAACGCCTAATTCCAAGACCTTGGGCTAACTCTGTAAGCTTGGCGCAAGTGGTGCTTTCGGCCACTACATCAATGGAACGCGATCCTTTCTATAGCCGCACAGAACCAGTGACAGGAAACTATTGGCGATATTGTTGAATAGATCTCTTCCTGAACGGCGCGGAACGCAATACAGTAACGCATAATTCCAAGACTTTAGCCAACTCTGTAACCTTGGCGCAAGTGGTGCTTCGGCCACTTCATCAATCTTTCTATAGCCGCACAGAACAAGTGACAGGCCACTATCGGTGATATTGTTGAATGGATTTCTTCCTGAAGGGCGCGGAACGCAATAAGGTAACGCCTAATTCCAAGACCTTGGGCTAACTCTGTAAGCTTGGCGCAAGTGGTGCTTTCGGCCACTACATCAATGGAACGCGATCCTTTCTATAGCCGCACAGAACAAGTGACAGGCTACTATCGGTGATATTGTTGAATGGATTTCTTCCTGAAGGGCGCGGAACGCAATACGGTAACGCCTAATTCCAAGACCTTTGCCAACTCCATATGCTTGGCGCAAGTGGTGCTTTCGGCCACTACACCAATTTAATGTGTTCCTTTCTATACATGCACAGAACAAGTGACAGGCTACTATCGGTGATATTGTTGAATGGATTTCTTCCTGAAGGGCGCGGAACGCAATACGGTAACGCCTAATTCCAAGACCTTGGGCTAACTCTGTAAGCTTGGCGCAAGTGGTGCTATCGGCCACTACATCAATGGAACGCGATCCTTTCTATACCTGCACAGAACAAGTGACAGGCTACTATCGGTGATATTGTTGAATGGATTTCTTCCTGAAGGGCGCGGAACGCAATACAGTAACGCCTAATTCCAAGACCTTTGCCAACTCCATATGCTTGGCGCAAGTGGTGCTTTCGGCCACTACACCAATTTAATGTGTTCCTTTCTATAGCCGCACAGAACAAGTGACAGGCTACTATCGGTGATATTGTTGAATGGATTTCTTCCTGAAGGGCGCGGAACGCAATACGGTAACGCCTAATTCCAAGACCTTGGGCTAACTCTGTAAGCTTGGCGCAAGTGGTGCTTTCGGCCACTACATCAATGGAACGCGATCCTTTCTATACCTGCACAGAACAAGTGACAGGCTACTATCGGTGATATTGTTGAATGGATTTCTTCCTGAAGGGCGCGGAACGCAATACGGTGACGCCTAATTCCAAGACCTTTGCCAACTCCATATGCTTGGCGCAAGTGGTGCTTTCGGCCACTACACCAATTTAATGTGTTCCTTTCTATAGCCGCACAGAACAAGTGACAGGCTACTATCGGTGATATTGTTGAATGGATTTCTTCCTGAAGGGCGCGGAACGCAATACGGTAACGCCTAATTCCAAGACCTTGGGCTAACTCTGTAAGCTTGGCGCAAGTGGTGCTTTCGGCCACTACATCAATGGAACGCGATCCTTTCTATACCTGCACAGAACAAGTGACAGGCTACTATCGGTGATATTGTTGAATGGATTTCTTCCTGAAGGGCGCGGAACGCAATACGGTGACGCCTAATTCCAAGACCTTTGCCAACTCCATATGCTTGGCGCAAGTGGTGCTTTCGGCCACTACACCAATTTAATGTGTTCCTTTCTATAGCCGCACAGAACAAGTGACAGGCTACTATCGGTGATATTGTTGAATGGATTTCTTCCTGAAGGGCGCGGAACGCAATACGGTAACGCCTAATTCCAAGACCTTGGGCTAACTCTGTAAGCTTGGCGCAAGTGGTGCTTTCGGCCACTACATCAATGGAACGCGATCCTTTCTATACCTGCACAGAACAAGTGACAGGCTACTATCGGTGATATTGTTGAATGGATTTCTTCCTGAAGGGCGCGGAACGCAATACGGTGACGCCTAATTCCAAGACCTTTGCCAACTCCATATGCTTGGCGCAAGTGGTGCTTTCGGCCACTACACCAATTTAATGTGTTCCTTTCTATACCTGCACAGAACAAGTGACAGGCTACTATCGGTGATATTGTTGAATGGATTTCTTCCTGAAGGGCGCGGAACGCAATACGGTGACGCCTAATTCCAAGACCTTTGCCAACTCCATATGCTTGGCGCAAGTGGTGCTTTCGGCCACTACACCAATTTAATGTGTTCCTTTCTATACATGCACAGAACAAGTGACAGGCTACTATCGGTGATATTGTTGAATGGATTTCTTCCTGAAGGGCGCGGAACGCAATACGGTAACGCCTAATTCCAAGACCTTGGGCTAACTCTGTAAGCTTGGCGCAAGTGGTGCTTTCGGCCACTACATCAATGGAACGCGATCCTTTCTATACCTGCACAGAACAAGTGACAGGCTACTATCGGTGATATTGTTGAATGGATTTCTTCCTGAAGGGCGCGGAACGCAATACGGTGACGCCTAATTCCAAGACCTTTGCCAACTCCATATGCTTGGCGCAAGTGGTGCTTTCGGCCACTACACCAATTTAATGTGTTCCTTTCTATACCTGCACAGAACAAGTGACAGGCTACTATCGGTGATATTGTTGAATGGATTTCTTCCTGAAGGGCGCGGAACGCAATACGGTGACGCCTAATTCCAAGACCTTTGCCAACTCCATATGCTTGGCGCAAGTGGTGCTTTCGGCCACTACACCAATTTAATGTGTTCCTTTCTATACATGCACAGAACAAGTGACAGGCTACTATCGGTGATATTGTTGAATGGATTTCTTCCTGAAGGGCGCGGAACGCAATACGGTAACGCCTAATTCCAAGACCTTGGGCTAACTCTGTAAGCTTGGCGCAAGTGGTGCTTTCGGCCACTACATCAATGGAACGCGATCCTTTCTATACCTGCACAGAACAAGTGACAGGCTACTATCGGTGATATTGTTGAATGGATTTCTTCCTGAAGGGCGCGGAACGCAATACGGTGACGCCTAATTCCAAGACCTTTGCCAACTCCATATGCTTGGCGCAAGTGGTGCTTTCGGCCACTACACCAATTTAATGTGTTCCTTTCTATACATGCACAGAACAAGTGACAGGCCACTATCGGTGATATTGTTGAATGGATTTCTTCCTGAAGGGCGCGGAACGCAATAAGGTAACGCCTAATTCCAAGACCTTGGGCTAACTCTGTAAGCTTGGCGCAAGTGGTGCTTTCGGCCACTACATCAATGGAACGCGATCCTTTCTATAGCCGCACAGAACAAGTGACAGGCTACTATCGGCGATATTGTTTAATAAATCTCTCTCCCAGACATGTTATTCCCTAAGTAATTTATTAGAGAATGCAAAACCCGGGAGAAGTTGACCTTGACGGGTTATTTTTGGAATCGTATATTACACTTATTATGGCTCCATTTGTCAAGCGTCATGCGCTGCAGATAAGGTAAAATAGTTAACGTTTATAATATATACAGGTTCACGTGGTATAATAATAAAGTAGTAAAATAACATATCTAAGGCGAATATGTGCCCCATTTACAATTCACATAATTTTCTAGGTTCATCCGGATGAATCCACTTCTGTTCAATGTTATCTTGTTCAAATTTACGTCGTTTTATTGTGTTACTGAATTTTCACCGATAGTTTGCTGTTTTCAATTATGTTTAATTATCTGACATTCTATCCAAGTTCCATTTGTACTTATTCTACTTGTGTTTGTATTTTAAAATGTTGTGATTCTTTTGGTTCAATTCTACTTATATGCCTGAAAGATGCTTTAGGCTTGTCGCACACTGGATCCGTTCAGTTCAGTCCGCTCAGCTCAGTCGCTACCGCCAAAGTTCGGAACAATGTAATCAAATGTAGAACAGCACACTGCATCCGTTCCGTCAGTTCAGTTTAGTCCGCTCCCTCCATCTCAGCCACTTTTCGTACAGCGAGCGATTTTTGCGGAAACGACTGAAGGACCGAGACGCCGCACATGCGCAGAGTACAGTAGTGTTGCGCAACTGAACTCGGGCGGTCTGAAGCAGGTTCGCAGTGCATTGATTATTGGATTGTTGATTTATTTATTTTTAAGATGCGTTTTGATGAACGACTTATTTCAGCAGTACAGGCATATCCAATGTTGTACGACATGTCACACAAGGATTACTATATTACAATGAAGGAGGATACTCTCCCTCACTATCCCGTGCGACATTAATACTGTGCACCCAAATCTTTCTTTTTTCCTTGATATTTGATCATCCTCTTCTGCAGCTAGTGTCAATGCTATTACAACAGTTTCTTCGTCACTACTGCTGGAACTCATAATCGCACAAACGGAAAAGCCGACAATAAATTTACATGCGAACATTGACAGTGTCTGTTGTCCACTGGAGGTTGGCGCTTAAACTTAACGACTAAACTGAGCGGACGCAATGTGTAGGAAAACTGCCGGAACGGAACTGAACAGAGCATAACGGACCCAGTGTGCGACAAGCCTTATATTCTCTCTCTGCAAGCATCTGAGATTATTCCTGTCTGTTAGTAAATTCTTAATGATGGTCGTTTATTTCATTATTGTTTTCCGGTATCAGTATTTGTTCCTTTTTCAATCTCTTACATTTTATTTATGTTTGTATGAATGTCATCTTGCAATCGTAGAGTGCGACTGTATTGGCTTTTGCGTTAATAAAGACGGGTTTTGTTCTGGAGGTTTTGTTTGATCGAGCCTTAACCTTTTTAGTTTTGAGATACGTGTTGGTTTGCTGTATTGTTTTACAAGCCGTTTGTAGTTTTACAGTTGACTGCCCGGTGACGGTGAACAAAATAATTCAGCCTCAATCTTAGCAAATATAAAACTTCGAGACTGCCGATAAGGCTAATTATTCCCCGAATTGGTCCAGAAAGTCGTAATGGCGTTGCCTCAAACTACGTAAAACTCAGACGAAGTGGATGGCCTAAACTAAGAAAACATCCACAGAAGGGCCAAAAACAATTCGCACAGATGGATAAAGTCAAACTATCCTGCTTTCGAAGCAATTCCAATCTTATATAGTAGTGTTAAATATTCACGGATAAAATTAAACTAGAAATAGTTCACCTAAAATTAACTTACTGGATAAAAAATCGACCAACACCTTGACTTTTGTAGCTTCCTTATTTCGTACTACTTCAGAGAGCTCCGTGGTGTTAATGTAGAATAGACCCAATTACCAATAGAAATTCATCCAAGGTAAGTAGAAGCGAATTTGGAATTTCGCAAATGCGCTTACTTTTCCATGACAACCGGAATTGCGGGTTGCCGTTATCCTCAGTGAACTTACTACCAGTTGTAGCTCTTCAGCCTTCTTCCCTTATTAGAAACATGAACTAAGCAACGACAGCGGCCTACTGACAATGTGGCAACGCCGCGATCACCGTTCCCCCCTTCACCTCAGCTTAAGAAGAATATTTTTGATGTTATCGACACCGTACTCGTGTTTCTGATAGAAATTAGGTTTTAAGATTTCACATGTCATTAGAATTTACTATTATAAGTTATTAAGTGGTAATGACAGTGATTCGTCTGATATTCGGAACCTTTCATCTGAATCTTTAATTTGATTCATCTGTTTCTCAAATTTCATTAAAAGAACATTCTTTACGAACTTGATAGTTCGTACAGTTCAGGCAAATATGGATAAATCTAATCACAAAAGTTGTAACAACTATAGACACGTTACCTACCGCTGTACACAAGAAGAGTTCGTAGGATTGCGGAATGTCTCAGATGGCCTGCGAACATTGGAGGAGATCCAAGTTACGTCATGCAAGAGAGGTTAGGTTAGGTTGGCCGTCAATGTCAATATTTACAGGCAATATTTGTTGTTTCTGCTTTAGGCGGTAAATGCTATGACGTAACATTGCCAGATGGATCAACGTTTTTAAGCAACACCGGACGAAACCACATATTTAAAAATTTCAATATTGCTAAGTATCAACAATTTTTAATTTGAAGGGATTTAATGAGCAAAACGTATTTTTTTAAAAAACAAGAGTTTTTATTCTAAAGTATTTACTGGCGAAAAGTACCTAAATAAAATCTTGCATTAGTAACAACGGGCCGGTTTATAATACATTTCAAACTATGTAATTATCTTTGTTTTGTATCTTGATTTTAACAGTATATTTAACTATTGCTGAATATAAAGGGCAGGAAATGAATAGAAATATCACATGTAAATAAGGTAGAAATATAAATAGTAATAGTCTGAGATAATACTAATGTAGGAGGGTCGGTATTTGACATAAAGCTACTCTTAATTGGTGACATATTTTAAAAAAATAATAATTACAGATGCAAGTAATTGTAGCAGATCAATACAAAGCCGGACTTGGGTTGAATTCCAAGGTTGAACAACTAGAGAATCAAAAGATCCGAAATAGCCACAAAAAGGAGGCAGAGAGCCCTTCCAGTCCCCAGGGGAATATCTGAATAAATATTCACTTTGCTCGATAATAAAATATTTTGTGAGATTCAAGTTATTTTGGATGTGTTGTTAATAACATGTTTGTTCTTTTTAATAATAAAAAAACCTGAAAAGAAATTTAAGTAAGTAGTTATTTTCAGATGATTTTTAGTTCCCTACAAATAAATGAACAATACAATAAAAAATTAAAATATACATTTTTATTGTAGATACAGTTTTTAGGCATTCAATACTGATATTAATTGACCCAGTTACTATTTAGGACCAAGTTCTTCCATATAAAACTAAAATAAATTCATTAAATATAAATAATAATTTAATATTTAAAAACTGTATTAATATCAAGTATTATTCACTGCAGGTTTAAATTAAAATACTGTATTTGAACTTGAGTGGATGGATATAAAGTATTTTATTAAAGATTGAAAATTTGAACAAAACACACAACACACACACACACACACACACACACACACACACACACACACACACACACACACACACACACACACACACACACACACACACACACACACACACACACACATATATATATATATATATATATATATATATTTAAAACAACATAGTTTATTCAAATACAAGAATATTTATTAATTTATATCCAAAGCTTTTCGTTGGTAAACAGTACCAACATCATCAGGAATGAAAATTACAATAATGTTAGCTATCTATATATATATATATATATATATATATATATATATATATATATATATATATATATATATATATATATAAAGAACAAAAGTCAAAATACAAATACAAGAATTATATTTGAATTTACAATTCAAAGCTTTTCGTTGGCTAACAGTACCAACATCATCAGAAAATATTCCTGATGATGTTGGTACTGTTAGCCAACGAAAAGCTTTGAATTGTAAATTCAAATATAATTCTTGTATTTGTATTTTGACTTTTGTTCTTTATTAATACACAAGAAAACATTGCGATATTTATATATATATATATATATATATATATATATATATATATATATATATATAAAAGTAGAGTGTGAACTAATAGAGTTTAGAAGGAGACAATTATAAGCGTATTATCATATGAAGTTTTAGTTTTTTGCCTCTGTTTTAAAATTAAACTTTCGTAAAAGACGTTTGTGATTCTGAATATAAATTCAGTAGTTTTTAGATACGTTAGTTACTGCTCTCGAAAGTCGTACATTTTATTACTACATGTAGAAAAACCAAATACACGAAGAAAAAAACTGCAAAAATTGTAATCAATCATTAACTAATAATTTTAAACAAATTTTATATCAATATAATTTATCTTTCTTTATGAATATCTTAAAATTATCAATAAAAACGTCAAAGATAAATCCGCTTTAAACCTATTTCCAACGGGGTTTCCACGTTCCATAAAATGACGTAACTCACATTGCAAAACCACTACTAAACTCTGACCATTATATCTTATATACGGGCACGCAGCTTTCATAACACGGCCGTGAAAGAGGAAGCACAAAGCTATGGAAACCCATCGCTCAGTCCTGACCTTGAGATATTACCTCGTTTAAACCCCTCCAGATGTAATTCCGAAGAAATATTTATATTGCCCAAGAGGCCACGGAGGAATGCCAGCCTGAGATAACCTAACGACCTAAAGAACATTAACTCCGGCCGAATGTTCGTTTAGCTGGAACAACTAATTTGTTTTACATAATAAAAACAAGGAAGTTTCTCGATTTTTCTTGAAATTAGTTACGTAACGCGATGCATAATTTGTACGCGAGTAACGCTGCGGATACTAGCCTCGACTCTAGGGAGCGCTAATTGCGGGTGCTGTTAGAGACAAACGATTTTAGTACTTTGAAGCAAGTGTTTAGCAACTAAAAAATTAGTATTTTGCGAAACCTTTTTAGAGCGTTAAACAAATTTGGTGTTGCTAAACAAATTTTACCCGAGTGGTTTTAATATTTAATTTACATTAATTTTTTCTTAAAATTTCATTTTAAAGCTATAATTTCTAAAATGGAATTTTTCACAAGTTCAGCTGGGAAGATAAGAAACAGTGCAGGCAAGTTGCCAGAAAGATTCTTTGAAATCTATTATGTACTTTTTTCTGTTTAAAAAACTATATTTTTTCTATATATTTCTGCACGATTTAGGCTACATACAAAGTATTTTATTTAAACCAGAAAAGTAAATATTTTTATTCGAGCCTTAAAGGCAACATATGTTTTATTCCATACATCCATTCACCTCCATTGTAATAAATTAAACGACAAAATATTTTTAACATTTTTGTAAAATGTTTTTTTCTCTAAGAAGGCCACCCATCAAATAAAAAATAAATGAAAATGCTGTTTACACAGTTATTATAAATTATTTATATTAGCTTCTGAGGAACAAATAAAAAAATATGAATCTGTTATTTAAACCAACTAAACTAGGCTCTATATGCCACAAGTCAGAACAAACGTTAAGCAGTAGAGGCAAACTGTTATCACAGGAGCTACAAAGTTGGCGTTATAAATCGAATAACCTCTTCTATCTAAAAATAATTTAGAAGACATCTACCAGCTTGTGAATCTGTGGAAGAATATAAAAGCGAAAAAACTCTGTATCATGGAAGGGTGGTTGAACGGCGCTGAAGAGGACCTGGGGCTACGAACGTAAGAGGATGGCGAGCAATTAAGCGAGGGGGTCAAAGATGCTGGAGAAGGCTTCATATAGCGCTGTACAACGAATATTATAAATAATAATATATAAAACATATAGACCTATATATAAAATATAAATAGTATATTTTTCAACACATGGAATTAAAATTTAAAAGACAGGCTGTCATTTTCTCCTTAATTGTAAACAGATAAACACCAGAATTCAACATAATATAATTCACTACAGTATAACAATTCTAAGTTACAATAACTTTTTTTTAAATCAGACTTTCTATAATATCTAGATAATTATAACTATTGAAAAAGGAAGGAACCTCTGAGTGGTTAGAAGACTTGGCCACTAACTTAAATATTATTGATAACTCCCAAAATGTCAATATTTTTTCACTAAGACCCCATCCCCCCGCCCCTCTCGGTTCGACTGAGCCTGTGTAAACTTAGAGGGGTTTAAAACTTAAGGCCGGAGCATAGCGCTGGTATCTATGAGTACCCACAATGTTCAACTTCCTCTTCCTCCTCTCTCTCTACCACTCTCCAACTCCAATTTTTATACGCGTCCTCCCTTCTCATATTCTTCTCTCTCCCTTCCTCCATCGCTTTTTCTACTTTATCTCTCTCTCTTTCGTTTTTCATAACTTCCTCTGTCTCCTATTCTCATTTTCTTCTTCCATCTTTCTCCCACCTACTTCCCTTCTCCCTCTCTCTTTTCTCACGTAAACTACTAGAAAGAAAGAGAGAGAGTGAGAAAGAGAAAGAGAAAGAAAAATTACCAGGTATAAAAAATCAGTTTAATATTATTATAAAAATATTTTTAAATAATGTTCGATCGATTTTATTTAATCTATCAGTAGAATAATCGGGGACAATTATTTACCTTGACACTATACAAAATAAAATTAGTTTAATGTGTCAGTTCTTTAAATTTTTATGATTCGCAAATCCCAAAACTGAAATAGTGAAATATAAAAACCAAGCAAAATTAAAAATGTTTATTTTGCAATTCTCCACGAATAAAGTACAAATTCTATCCCCATCAGAGGAAAATAGAGCCGTTAATGTATCATGAGTATACATCACATTCGTGTTTGCACATTCTTCAAAGCGTCAAGAACAGATGTTACAAATATACAGCGATAATTTCATTCTAGTGTAGCTTATTATGGATACATAGTCAAGTGTTTAGTTGAAGGTCATTTAATGTCAGCGATAGGCTTCCGTTGGCATAAAACGAGGCAAAAAGTTTAAACACCACTTGCGTGTATTAAGCTTGTTAAATCAAGAAAAAGTCCAAGTAAGGGCCATTTTATTTCAACCATTTGGTTGTGGAGTTTTAATGTTAGACCAAAAAGAGGATATACGGCTGATGAGTTTGTTAGCTTTCTTATTTTTCTTAGACCAAGGCTCTGTAATTCATTTTAAAGCCTATTTTTTTAAATTCCTTCTATTTGCTCACACTCTCCTTATATACTCGTGTACTTGTACAAATTTTCAATCGTTAATAAAATACGTTTTAATCATCCAATCAAGTTCAAATACATTTTTAAAAACCCATAGTGGATGACAATTGATGTTAATACAGAGTTTTCAAATATTTATTAATTATTTTAATTTAAAAATTTGATGTCCCGGTCAGATTCGAACTGTGGATCTAAATGTTGAAAACTAGTATTTTTACAAATGAGCTAACTTTCCCAAAGTTAAAATTTACTTAATGATGTACTATATGAAATTATAATGAAAAGGCTCTTTACAACAGTGAAGTATTATAAGAGGTGAACAGAACGAGAACTTATAGACCACCGTCAGCTTCTTAAATTATAAAGGAAAAAAACAGTAAATAAATAGTAACCAATAAAAATCATAGTCCAACACCGTATATTGCATAACAAGGAAATGGAAAATTGTAAAGAAATTTGCTTTATATTTTGCCAGTTAATATTGTCATTCTGTCATCTATATATATATATATATATATATATATATATATATATAATTTTAAAATGTATCATTAAATGTATTAACTATTGATAATATGATTGTTTCTACCTAATGTGATTTCTACCTATGATAAATGGTTTCTACCTAGGACTATGAAAGCATTTATAATATAGTGGGACTTCGACCTTCAATTTGTAATCCCTCAGTTTTCCTCTATTTCCAATTACGGGATATCTTTGTTTACTTTTTAGATCTCCGGAATTTCACCTATATTTTCACATCCATCGTCCTATTCGGCAGTGAATTTGTTTAAGACTTCGGGTGAGCGTGGGATAGTCTATGCTTCGAATATACTACTGTGCGAAATTAGTATAAGACTATTCTGCAATTAAGGAAAAAAATGTAAAAGTATATTAAATAAAGATTAATTTTAATATGTGTTCTAAAACGGCACTTAACACCAAGAATGATATAGTAATGTTTCAACAGTTAAAGAAATATAAAACTTAAATCATGGAAAATCCAATCATTAGACGAATCTAATTTTATCATTAAAGGTGTATCATCTATTGTTGAATTTCCCTGTGGCCAAAAACTCCTATGTGTAGTACCATTGTACTGTAAATTAGAACCATTTCTTTGGAAGATTAACTAGACAAACAATGTTAATCTGTACTGATATTATTCTCTAAATTGTACAGAGAAGTTAAATAGAATTAAATCTTTAGAACAACTTCAAAAACAAAGTAAATTTGGAGTGTTTTTGTACTGTAAATTGTGTAGACAAGTTTATTATAATTAATTCTTTAGAACAATACCGAAATCAAAGATAACTGGAAGCATTGTTGTACTGTAAATTGTGTAGACAAGTTAATTGGGATTAATTCTTTAGAACAACTTCAATAACAAACTTGATTAAAGTGCTGTACTGTAAATTGTGTAGACAAGTTAATTAGAAATAAATCGTTAGAACAACTTCAAAGACAAAATTGATATAAATTGTTGTACTGTAAATTGTGTAGATAAGGTTAACAGAATTATGCTATTGGAAGAAGAACTGCAGAGGGTTAATTTCTAGCGCTCTTCTGTAAATTTTATAGACAAAAAGGTTAACTAGAATTAATTCTGTAGACAAACAGAAAAAAGAATGTTAATTTGAAGTGTTATTGTACTGTAACTTGTGTAGGCAAGGTGATTTAAGTTAGGCTTTCGGAAGAACTGCATAAAAAAGTTAATTTGTAGTGCTGTACTGTAATTTGGCTAGGAAAGTAAATTACAACATATTAAATAATACAACATACATCTAAAAACTACAAAGAAACAATCGTTTATTATTGCATACTAGTTTAGAGGACTAACAAAATAGTGTATAGTGATGTTTTGAGTAAACGTTTTAAATATCTAGCGTTGAAAAATGTTCTCACTAGCTTAGCTGTAATTTTACTGTATGAATAACCTTTTCAACTCACCAAAGATCCGGCTGAAAAAGCACGAGCCCTCCTGAAAATCTTGGGATCTTTGTCTAGAACCGGATTAGAAAGACACATTGATAAGAACGCTTCGTGAAAGAGTATAAGAACCGAGTCACGTTATAGTTCGCAAGCATCGCAACAAATTTGAACAACTGATAGTGTGAAGAAGAGCTAGCAAAACAGATGCTGTGTAAATATGTACAGTCCCAGCCAAGAGCAATGATAGATTAATCCACAACACTTGACGCGGCGTTATTGCTGATTACCGTAACAATGAGATAAGCGCCAAAGCAGAGAACATACTGTGTTTTAACACATATTACTGGCGGGCGAGTGTCTTTATGTCAGCGAGCGAATTTAACAATATCGCAACTTTATTAAATGGTTACGTTTTGACAAATATATAGACTTTTTTCAAATATTTGATTTTAAGTAATACTGTTGTATATGGAGTAATATAAGTTGTAGATGAAAATAAAACTTTGTCTCCTCTTCTCAGAAGCAAATTTGTCTCAACAGGCAGACGGGAGCGTCTGGCGCGCGCGCCACACACACACGCGCGCGCGAGCACACACACACGCACACGTGCGCGCGCGGGCACACACATACACGCGGGCGCGCGCACACACACATTCATTTATTATTTCAGTATGCAAGAGTTTACACCACAATCTTTAAACTTCTGTCACCTCTTGCTTTTACCAATCGCCCCCTAAAGGTTTTCGTCCACAGCCACTTCCAGACACATCCCACCCATAGCATTGCCCTACTCTTCATCTGTTTGGGTATTGTCTGATATTAAACAATGTTGCAGCGGCAAGAGGTTTTCCAAAACAGACAGGAATATTATCAAAGGCAACTAAGCAGAAATAAACAACATGACCAAATCTTAGTTGCCCTAAACACTAAGAAACATTAGTAAAATTACTGTTATTGCGTTTTAATTTCCTTGGCAGCGACAAATTACACAACAATATCTTATCGACAGCTCTGAATGCTCCACGAAGTCTAATTCGCCTTTAACGAGCTCCGTCGTTACAAAGTGCTAGAGCGCCGCCGCCCTTACAGGGGCACACCCTCGCCAACCGGAAGTTGCTTAATAGTTTCAATTGTTTAAATCTAATCTGATGCCGGAATCGCACGTGGATGCTCTTCAATACCGGAAGTGAGATATGCATTAGGCAAGATGGCGTCTGGTCTTTGATAAACCTCTTATACAGCCGAAAGTGTACTTTAGCGCTATTACATCTTGGACGCTTACATACACACCCTACAGGCGCACGGGCTCGCGCACACACGAGCACGGACGCACTTAATGTTTGCGACTTTTCGAACTTCAGGGATTGACTCTGAGAGAGAAGATTAGCAAAAGATTTTGTACTACCATACATTTAGAAACCCTTCGTTAGGAAGAAACGGCTGGCGAAATGCTACTAAGATTTGACCTTTACGTATAACGTAGGATTTACTGAAGTCTTTGAAGTGTAAATTATGGGCCTTAAATTAAATGGCGGTTTCTTATTGGGTTTTAGTTGAAAAAATTGAATAAAACAAGCTGCAGGCCTATAGACACTAACGGCTATAGATTTAGGGTTGGGAAACGCGGAAATTTGTTGCGTTTTAGATCTAATGGGTAACAACTTATTGACACGATATTACAGTATATAAATATTAAGAATATCAAATACAATTTGATATGAACTTTAAAATATCTTTTAAATTGTAAATTAAAATTTAACCTGTATTATTTGCAAAATAGCTTTAAATAGTTTTATTATAGAAATGGATAAGTTAATTTTAATTTAAATAAATAAAACCTCATAAGCCAAATATTTTTTTCATTTATTTAACACCTTATGTACATTTCAATTGCACGACAATCATCTTCTAGGGTAAACTAACTTTTTTTTGAGTATTTTATTTTCTAAATTACCTTTGATAATGATTGCTATGCAATCGAAATGTACATGAGGTGTTAAATGAATGAAAAAGTTATTTGTAGTATGGAGGTTTTATTTATTTAAAATAAACACTACAACACAGTTGATTTATGTAGTTATAAGATAATGTTAATTTTAATTAATAAGTAACTAGCATAAGAAGCGAGGTATTGCCTGAACTAATTGATTTAGCTGCAACTGAGCGCTATATTCGCTAGCTTAGAAAGTATAGTGTAACCAAGCAATATAGTTTATCTACACTGAATGAAAAACCACTTTAAAAAAATGTTCAACTGCCGAAAAGGAGATCAGAATGTAAAGATTTATTCGTACAAACCAGAGAGTTTAAAAATAAGGGTTTATAAAATACGTATAGTTTACTGAACAATGAATAAATGTTATGATACAACAGCTTGTATGATTGACCCGCGAATAATCTCCGAACGCAAATATGTGGATGGCGTTGGTAACACTGGACGCAGTTTAGAGGGTTCGGCCCACGTGCGGGTCCTCATTAGTATTCTGCTAGCCCTACAAAATTACTAAAATATTCAAATCCTTTCAGCGCCGACCCTGCCAGATCTAAATAATGATATTCCCTCAGCTACGAAATTACCATATTAATTTTATATTTGTGCAGGGTTTCTTCGCTCGGCAGGGATATTGTATTGTATTGTTGGTACGACTGGTCGTTGCGACCTCTGGCCGATGTAAATCACAAACCTGAGGAAACCCTTCACTATTTGGGGAAATTAAAGCCATCAATGTGATTTTGTGCTTGCGCTTGATGCTCAGTGTTCATTAGGCAAACTGTTCAGGCTATTTCAAAGCAAACAAGTTCTTTATATCATAATTTATTTGTAATAAGGTGTGATTAAATTATATATATATATATATATATATATATATATATATATATATATATATATATATATATATATATATATATAAATGTGTGTGTGTGTGTGTGTGTATAAAAGAATGTTTGTATGTATGTATAGGCCTTATGAATTACTAAACCACTTATCCGATCGCCATGAAACTTTGGGAAGCTGTTGAGTACAATCCTGGGAATGTTTCTGGCATAATACTTTAGAGGGGCGTAGCCAGGGGGGCACACGGAGCACGTAAACCCCCTGAAGCCAATTAATTTTACCAGAAAAATATTAACCTATAAAATGGAGCTACGTTTGCAGAAAAAAAGCTTCTCGACGACATGACAGTTTTTTTAACATGTAATTTTTAAATGCCAAAACAGCATAAAATATGATTTTCTAAAATATGTTATCCTAAGACATTTCATTGAATTCATTCCAAATTTTGGTTGCTAAGCAACACTCAACAAATTACAATTTTTTTCAACACATTTCAAACAATACTCAAAACGTATTGTATATCCGAATGCATTTCAATAAATAACATTCAATCAAGAACTTTTACTGTCACAATTTCTCGATCGACTACTATAATTTCGGCTATTATTATGTTAACAAGATACTAAATTAGGTTCACCTGATGTTGATTCGCCATTCATTTACTTTTAGGCAGGACGAAGTTCGCCGGGTCAGCTAGTAATAAAAAAAATTAAAAAAACCTCTCACTTGTACAATTCGGTTACTAAGCAACCATCCTCAAAGGCATAACAATTAATCATTGTATTTATGCCTCTGAGGATGGTTACTTGATAATCGAAATATACATCGGGTAAAAATAAAAATATTTGAGGCTTGAGGCTTTTCATTATTATTTGTCAAGTTGTTTCTAGTCTGAAGATGACACAGGTTACCATCTTCCTCACTAAAGACTGGAAGGTACTTTACCCTTTAAGCAATGGAAAAATGTTTATATATATATATATATATATATATATATATATATATATATATATATATAATATTATATATACGTTTCTCTCCTATTTGCTTACCTTTGAAAATCACTTTTCAATATAATTAATAACATCACTATGAAGGTCTAAGCTATTATATACCAAACAGTAAACATCGCTAAGATAATTTACTTTAATATTTAGTTAATTAGTTTAGCTAGTGAGAACGATTCACAAATGTAAAAGTCAAAATAGTTTACTCAAAATCTCACAAAAAAATAGTTTTTAATACACAAACACACTAGTTCACAACAGACTAGTTTCAGTGACGTGTCGCCTTCCTCAGTGCTTGGACAATACTCTGAGTCGCTGAAACTAGTGTGTTGTGAACTAGTGTGTTTGTGTATTAAAAGCTAATTTTTTGTGAGATTTTGAGTAAACTATTTTACCTTTATGAACTTACTGTAATGTTTGTAAGTACGGGCGCAACAGTTGTACGGAACTGCTTCGTGGTTTAAGCTTGTTTTTTGTGAAAATGAAGAGAAATACACTGGCATCGATAAAATCAGGATGTAGGTATAGTGTTCGGGAGTATGAAACAGTGTTGTAAACTTCACAAGACACTTATTTGTGCTCACTTATATTATATAATAATTTTAAAAAATTTTTGTTTAAAAAACGAGGATAAAATAGTGTTTTACACTAAGTAGTGAAAAATATTAATCTCGAAAAACAAGTGTCAATGCATAAAAATATATTAAATTATATCCTAATATTATATTTCCTCTACTGCATTAGTGGTGTTGTTGAAAAATTAGTTTATTATTATCCTCTTCTCTTCTTATAATCAAGCGAAACAACATTGCTTCCTATTATGTAGCACTATAACTATTCAAGGGTCAATATAAATACAGCAACAAATGTATAGGAAATTGGTGTAAACAGTTTTATACAGCAAGTTTCGTTGTTTTGTGTTGTATTTTAAATTAAACAGATCAATTTGTAACGCTTTTGTAGATATTTTAAAAACTATATTAGGTACAAATGTAATTATATATAAATATAATTGATTAATATTATTATAGGTTAGCTAAGAATTCTAACAACACCTGACTATCAACCCAAATTTCCAGGTGCAACCTTCTTTAGCTTCGAAATTTCGAGGTGTTATTTCAGGTTCCAGGAATGCACTCAAGTATAGGGTGAAGAAGGGTGGATGAAGAATAGCGCTGTCTACGTTGTAAACCATGTGGAATATACACACAGCCTACCCTGTCTATCCTAATACAAATTTTACGGTTACAAAATGAGTGTTTTTATGAATAAACTCTTCCAAAGATAGTTTAAATCAGTTATCTAATTCGTTATATTACAAAGATTTAGTTTACCTTATAAAACCGTTCTGATGTTATATAATATAGGATATCGAGATCTTGTTGCTGTCCAGGACGTGCTGGTTGTTAATTATTTATTATACTTTGATATTACTTGAGACCAGACTTTTTCTTAACTAAAGGTTGTTAAATTGTTAATTTACACTTTAAGAAAACGTTTTCGTCTTACGACTTTTTCAGCCTCCTTGGAATAAGTTAAAAATTTAACAATCTTTAGTTAGCAAAAAGTCTGGTCGCAAGTAATATCAAAGTGTAATAAGTAATATAGGATATAGGCCTATTCTATTAGTAGCCCTATTAAATAGTGTACGTAACATTTATCAAGTACGCCTTAACAATTAAATCAGTTCTGGTACAAGCTACTTACAAATGACGATAATTGCAAACAAATCCATTCAAATGCTTTATTTCTAATCACTAAAAAAACTCGCCCGAGGACAAATTCAATGGAAAAATACAATACAAAGAATAACAAGAAGGCGAGGTATCCTTGGGCGTTTTCATAACAAACCATTCATTGTAAAACAAGATAATTGATGAATTAATATGCTTTCGTTGCCAACCTGCATACTTGGAAACAATTACACACTGGACAGACGCAACGCGTCGAGCTGTCTAGGCGCGCCTGCCCGGCAGCTAGGCTGCAATCACGCATTCATTAGCCACACCATTTGAATAAGTCGCCATTTTGTAAGGAAAAGATCCAGCAAATGGCAGAGAAGTATATTCTAATTGCAACTTGTCTAATAGACTTGGAGGAAAACATCGCCAGTTAGAAGTGCGTAACCTAACCTGTTCTCCTGATTAGTCTACTTTTACACGATACAACTCAAGGTTTCAACACTTGATGCACCTTCTCCCGGTTCACGTTCTTCAGATACATCTTCCACAACACATAGCCTACCTGTTTAAGTAGAGAGTTTTTATTGTAAAATTTATAAGTTACAACACTTTCCTGATAAAATGAAGCCTTAGAGACACAAACACGTTAAGAAATCCATTCCAAAATGCAAAATGTATTAGGATTCAAAAAAATATCAGATTGTAGCACTCGGGGAAATGCCAACAGAAATTAAAACTTTTATAGCCACGTCTACAGAAAATTTTATTTAGAAAAACGTATAATTTTGCTATTAAGTAACTACCTAAACATTTGTTATCAGATTCGCCAAAAAATGTTTTCATTTACAAAATCAGATTAAAAATACATAGCTTATCATTTTCGTTATACTGAATTACTTGTATTAAGATTTATCAAAATTTAAATAAATTAATATATTTATTAACTGATCAAAACCTCTTTTTCATTAACAATGTTCAATAAATAATGTAACAAAACCCATGTGTTAAAAATAGATGTTCTACATCACAACGTATAACACCTCGTAGGCGATATAAACCGTAGGTAATACGAGTTTTTTTTATACTTGTAGGTAATATGAGTTTGTGTAAAATAGACTGAACTATATTATCTACAAATATGGTAGCGATAAATACTTAGGTAAAGTACTGACTTGATAATACCTTAAGTTGTGTTTATGAGCTTAGATAACTTACGATTGCCTATATAGGCCCTAATAAACGTCGTTTCAAGTTAAACTTCCGTCGGCAAAGTTTTCTACTTGCCTTCTAATTGTCTGCACAAAAAATGGATTTATGTTATACATCTTTTTACAACTAGGAAGAACATTTTTTATTTATATTTATAGGCTAAAATAACATCTATTTTTGACCCTATTCACACGTACCATAATTGTCTTCACTCTCTTATAAAAAAAGTATTAAAAAAAGAGATTTATGCCTTTTTCTTGATCCTGCCACATTATTATTTGGCATGTGCAGACTCAACACAAAATATACTGGGCTGATTTTTACGCTAAAGTACTATGTCAAATAGTTAATTATAAAAAGGCTTGTCCACAAAAATAAACAAAGCTGAAGTTTACAACAATATTTCATACACCCGGACACTTCGATTTTATCGATGCCAGAGTATTTCTCTTCGTTTTCACAAAAAAACAAGTCTCAACAACGGAACAGTTCCGTGTAACTGTTGCGCCCGTACTTATAAACATTACAGTAAGTTCACAAAGGTAAAAGTCAAAATAGTTTACTCCATTTTTTGTGTATTGTTTGAAATGTGTTGGGAAAAAATTTGAATTTGTTGAGTGTTGCTTAACAACCACAATTTGGAATTAATTCAATGAAATGTCTTAGAATAGGGTAAGGTAGAAAAACATATATTATCTTATTTTGGTACTTAAAAATTACATGTTTAAAAAAACTGTTATGCAGTCGAGAAGCTGTTTTCCTACAAACCTACCTCTGTTTTATAGGTTAACACTTTTCTAGTAAAATTTGCAGATATTTTAAATCTTTAAAACCTAGCTCCGTTTTATAGGTTATTATTTTCTAGTAAAATTTTCAGATATTTTAAATCATTAAAACCTAGCTCCGTTTTATAGGTTAATATTTTTCTAGTAAAATTGTCAGATATTTTAAATCTTTAAAACCTAGCTTCATTTTATAGGTTAATATTTTTCTAGTGAAATTTTCAGATATTTTAAATCTTTAAAACCTAGCTCCGTTTTATAGGTTAATATTTTTCTAGTAAAATTTTCAGATATTTTAAATCTTTAAAACCTAGCTCCGTTTTATAGGTTAATATTTTTCTAGTAAAATTTTCAGATATTTTAAATCTTTAAAACCTAGCTCCGTTTTATAGGTTAATATTTTTCTAGTAAAATTTTCAGATATTTTAAATCTTTGAAACCTAGCTCCGTTTTATAGGTTAATATTTTTCTAGTAAAATTTTAAGATATTTTAAATCTTTGAAAAGTGACATTCTGCATTCACCAATCATTACGGGCATTTCGAAACTGATTGCTTGCGTTCACTACTAGTTGCAGCCATGCGACCGACGTGACGTGACGTGACGACTAAAGCATTGGGCTTGAGCACGTGATCAAGATAGTCTTGAAACTGTCTCCATGATCACCTTCTGGCGTTCAGGCGAAAACATATGCCACTATATCCTGAACTAAATTATCTTCTTCCCTATAACTAGAGACTTGTCAATAATCAAATCATTCATATAGCGATGGCTTTAGACGTCTTTATTATTGAAACGGTAATAAAAATTTGAAAATAACGAGTTGAGAAAACAAACGATTATTTTCAATGAACGTTTTACATATAATTATATAAAACGAAGAACCTTCAGAAGTGCATTTAAAAAAGGATGTTGCGAAATACAGGTGTTTAACAAGGGCTTTATGCAAGGCTAATCATGGGAATAACTCACTACAATTACTCATAGCTCGTCCTTTAACTCACCAAGGCGAGGAAATGTGACCAACCTATCGTCATCGTGTTCTTACCTGCAACAAACAATAAAAGTCTGTAAGAAATCAGTTAAAGACAGTACAAACAGTAATGAAGAATTAGAAAGCGGAATTAGTGCGAAGTGAGGAGAGATTTTGGTGTGTCTCCCAGTTACTATTAACTTACAAGCATTAATTTTTTTCAGATGATTAAAAATATCTTTTTTAAAGTAAAATTTTAAAATAATAATTACTTCAATATAAAATTTTAAAAAATACTGTTTTAAAGAAACATTTTTACGATTAACTATTATTAAAAATAATCAAAAGGACAGGTTATTTTAATTATTGATAACCTATCAACCTCCTGATAATAGGTTGACCAGGTTATTACCTATTTCAAATTTTGTTTAAAACTTAAGGGCTGCAGCAAGTTTCTTTACGCAACGCATTGTTAAAGAGCCTTAAGAATGGCGTTTTATAATTCTTTAGTGTTTTAAGTTTATATTTTTAGACTTGATTCCAGGCGACGAAATTTTATCGTTTTTTGTCCAGTTTACTCCCCCTTTGCCCTTAAGCCCTTGATTGTGGGACGAACTGGCTTCGGACTATTTTGGCACATGACTCTGCAAACCAGTTCTTTCGAGCTTCTGTTCAACATACTCGGAAAGATTCAGTTCCTAAGCCAAGAATTATCCAATGGTGCTTTCTAACCGTAAATCTTTGTGTTTTTTCGTTACGTACTTGGATAGAGGCTACATGTCACATGACAGTTATGACTTTATATAGACTTTTCGACATTTTTATCGGACCTACAGTATTTCTCGAGTCTAGTCTTGCGATCTGACTATCTGTTCAAAACGTTTTCAAGGCAGTCTAACGAAAAGGATCGAAAAATATGAACCTCTATTGTCACCTTAACTAAATTTGTTTGAAATATGCAATGGTTCGTTACGAGCTAATTGGTCATGTCTTTGTTGTGAAGGCTATTTACTTTATACCTTATCCAGCGACATACGAGTTTCAATGTATCTACTTGATCCAATTTTAATCTATTTGATAATGATAATAAGTTTTTATAAATTAATAGATAATAAATTTTTCATGAGAAATTTTATTTTAAGTCCCTTTCGTAAAGCTTTTTTTTTGAAATATCTGATGATCCACTGATACTAAGGAGCCAAAAACACAAAAAAATCGCAAAAAATCAATATATTTAATTTAAATTTACACCACACACTTTATCATTGCCTAACCGCCCATATCACTTGTTTATTCCGGAAGAGTCATTGATGAATTTTATCATAAGTAAAATATTTTAGCGAGGGATGTGAAAGGTCCCCGCTTGGACCCTCGTAGTGCCGGATAGGCCAAAGTCGATGCGTCTTCGGGTTGTAATCGCTCAGCTGTGACTGTGCATCTATTTCATTAGACTGATTCATCGCCACAAACTGCAAAGAAACTGATTAATCTGGCAGCTGTTTAAATTCTGTCACCTGTTACAGCAAAACATTGTCGTGGTTCTGCTCAAGCTGTGCCTAAACTAACCATGTTGATTCAGTTTAAATAATTTTCTTGTAAAACTCCTTTATATTCACACGTGACAGCATGAATTTACAGTGCCTAGCCGATATCACTAAATACTGAAATTGGACAAATCTTATACTATATTCTGTTTGTAGTACACCAAATATAAATTATATAAATACAAAGTTTCAAATATCACAAAAAATAAAAGTATTTCTAAACACGTATTAATTAATTTATTATTTAAAACGCAGTAAATATAAGTTTGACAGTGTCAGAAATCTAATATTATTTATTAGGAATATACTGTGGTTGAATGTAATAATAAATACACAAAAACCTTTTAACCACAAACCTTCTTTATTTTACCCTTATGTACATTTCAGTTACCAAGTAACCATCCTCAGAGGGATAACATACAAAGACTCTGTATATTATCCCCCTAAGGATGATTACTTGGTAACTGAAATGTACATAAGGGTAAAATAAAGGTTTGTGTTCTAATATTTAAGAACCCTAACACTAAACATATAAAATGAAAAGTTTAATGAACGGTAACGAATAAGCTATAATGTAAAAGGCTAGCGAGAAATGGATTTATAAATTCTCCTTCTTCGATCAGGAGCAGGAAACTTGTTTGCAGAGCAGGACATGTATCGCGAGTAAGACCGATAAAATCTCTTGATAAGATCAAAGGGAAAGAGTACTGAAGATCTTTGTGTGGAGTGTTACATTGTATGGCGGAACCTGGACATTAGTTCGTAATTGTGGGAAACGAAGCAATAGAAAATGTACATTTGCAAAAAACTATTTAAAATAAATAAAATAAAATAAGAAATGTAGTTAGTTGCTTTAATCCGAAGGAACAGTTTAGCACAACAATGTTCGCTTCTAAAGACCCATACAGACATTCCGCAAAGGTTAACAGCATATAGAAATTAAAAAGCGAACGTAAAGAAATAAATAACTGACGGCTGAATGGACATCGCCATAAGTGCGTGTGTTGCGCAGCCGTCCGTGTGTTCCCACTCAAGCAGGCCGTGCATATTCATGGGAAGGTTTCACAACATACCTGACTATCATCCGCCCATTTTACAGTTACCTTCACAACTTTGTTTAAATATTATTTACAACAGTTATTTCATAGCCCTTCGCACCTGTTCGCCTTAAATGACCGGAGACATATGGGGCGGTGATTGTCACAAAAGGTCAACAGACGTTTTGGGTGTACGTTTCTGCCTGAAGTGGCACGTTTGTGTCATTGAAGCCATTTTGCTGGAATTAAAGAAACAAAGTTTACGACTAAGTTAAAGTGCCAGGAGTTAAAGTCTCCAAGGGTATATAAGTAATAAAAAGTCCTAACAAAACGTGCAAATAATTAACTACATCTAAAAGAAATTTTATACGGTAAAACATTTTATATTAATAAAGTTAAAAAAAGAAAAAAAAATATTCCAAGCTTGTTATCAATCTTAAGGACCACTACTCTTAAACTAGAATTGCCATTATTATCTGTTTTAACTTGTTTCAATTTCAAATGAAAAAAGTATTTCCATTCAAATTTCTGTAGTTGAAAGTTAAAATTTCAGATATATTGCTAATTAAATGGCTTTTTCTTTATTTTTGGCGTACCAAGGGACATTAAACATATTTCTCAGTCCCTTATTCTGCAACGTCGCTTATTCTTGCAATACATTCATTTCTCACTATTGGCTGCCATAGTCAGGTGGGTTTTACAATTTGATTACACATTGTTATTTTCTTATGTAGAGGAAACTTTCATTTTCTATCGTGCAGATAATATTGCTTACAAAATTCGATATGTAATTCTTATTATTTTTTTATGTAGCGCTTCCATCTTAGTTTAGCGCTTAGGATAAATGCCTAGATATTTAGGATTGCTTTGAAATGACATTTCAACATCTTTTAATACGATATTTGTAAAGTTGATTTACATACGTTTATTCCATTCAATTTCATTTTGCATTTATCAGACCACTCTCGGCTTTGTCGTGAGATGTAATTATATCTTACCGGCTCAAACGTTGCAATGATCACCTCTTGCATGGTTGGGATGCCCCAGGTATTTAAAATCTACAAAGGTGTGGGTTGAGCCCTGGAGCCGAAAATACCTGCGGTCATCCCTAATCGTAAGAGAACAAGTAATGCAAACAAACATTTGTTTAAAACGATTTTATTATTAAATTTAATTAATTATTTAATTTTTGAAAAACTGTCTATTAACATGAAGTGCCATTTACTGCAAATTTTAAAATGGGTATTTGAACTTGAGTGGATGAATAAAAAGTATTTCATTAAATTTTAATATTATCTTGAAATGTTGAAAAAGATGAATATATATTTTAAAAAAATATAAAAGATGTAAAAATATTTATCTTACAAAACCAGAAATCGCTATGATAATAACAAAAGAATGATCCTTGAATGATATTTTCACAGAAACTGTTTTCTGACATAATAAATACCACGCCTCCAGGAGTTAGTGACGTCATTCGTCAAACTTGAATTTTATTTACTCTAAAGTGATAAAAAAACTGTAAAATTTAAAAGGCAAGAATGTGTCTCTAAACATTTAGAAAAATATTAAAAAGTTTATATGTTTACGGCGACACCACGGTCACACAGAATATATGATCAATTCCGAAGCTTAACAGTGGAACGGAAGGGAAATAAAAAGATAATGCAAATAACCTGTTAGCCATGGGAAAGTAAGATCTAATTATAAGGCGTATAGAGAGGGAACACGGTGCGAAACCAGGAGCTACAACTAGTCGGGGCGCAAGTCCTAGCTAAGCGTTTTAGAAGCTCGCGTAAATTAATAACAAAACTGGTTTCGGAACAGTCGTGAATCGCAAATTGCGAATCGATGTTTGATTTCGATAGCTTCATTTAGATTGAACTGGTGGGCGGGTCGGAATAAAACTCAATCTTGCGGCGCAATTCGTTAGAATTATTGGCGAAATGACGATTGATTTGTGACGGAGAAATGGGAAGTGGTTAATTTATGCGCGGGGAATATGTTAGTTAATGGCTTCGATGATGTATGATGGAGAGTTTCGATCGCTGATAAGAATTAACGAGATTTGAATCGCCACGCCGTGTGCGGGATACTAGGACTCCGGCCCGAGCGCAATCAGCTTTGACTGGGAGAGGGATCGAGCATACAAACTGTAATTGTTGTTGGCGGGAGAAACAGATGAAGGGGCAAGCGATAGTGGGAAATTAAAATCATCAAGTATGTTGTGTCATACTAAAGTTAAATCTACACATCTTTGAGAAGAGACTGCGTTAGGAATTAACAGTATATGAAGCTCCAGAACTTAACAAATAAAATGAAAAAAAAACAGAGATGAAATTCTAACAATGAAACGCTGCAATCAGCGTTATGAAACGGTATTGACACTCTATGAAAATGTGCCAGAACAGCAGATGCCAGTGATAAGCCAAAAAAATCTATCTAGGAACATCACCAGAAAGAAGATAAAGGACGTAAGAATATATATATATATATATATATATATATATATATATATATATATATATATATATAAAGAACTAAGTCAGAATACAAATACAAGAATTATAATTGAATTTACAATTCAATTCTTGTATTTGTATTTGGACTTAGTTCTTTATTAATACACAAGAATACATATTGCGATATTTATATACACACATATATATATATATATATATATATATATATATATATATATATATATATATATATATATATATAGAGAGAGAGAGAGAGAGAGAGAGAGAGAGAGAGTTGATGCTCGAAAATGAATACACTATCAATCTAAGAAAGTTAACTCGCATAAATACCAAATAAGATTCTTGTTTAAGTACATATAGTGAAAGTGATATATATATATATATATATATATATATTTAAATTTATTAACTATATTACAAGAAAACATATCACCATATTTATTATTATATATATATATATATATATATATATATATATATATATATATATATATATATATATATATATATGTATATATATATATATATATATATATATATGCGCGATTGAGGAACGTCATAGAATCAATAGAAAGGTTTGACGAGTGTGATCCATTTTCTTTTTTGGTATATTTTTGTTTTCACTATTGTTCTGTATTGTACGAATTTAGATTTTGACCTTAGTCTCTAATAGAGAGAAAAATCTCTTACTGTTCACTTGTTTAAAAACAATGTTTTTAGTTGTAGTTCTATTTTCATTTTAGAATTTAGAGTCTGAGAGCTTCATAAATATATAAGTAGTTAGTACAAAAAGAGACTGGGCTTCTCTTGGTCAATGGGAAAAACATAAAATAGGAAACGAATGATCAGCAATATGAGGGAAGTTTTAAATAGGATAAGTTTAATGAACAGCAATATGAACAGTAAACCGGAGACAAAGAGCAAAATGAATTATTAATATGAGAACTAACATTTTCTTAATTAATAAAATATTATAGATAAATAAAGAAAAGTGCAATGAATGAGTTTGTGTAGAGAATTATAGGTTACATTGGCTTATAGGTTGCACAAAAGTAAGCGAAGGAAAAAAGGTGAACAGTGGAGGAGGAGTACGAATCTGGATAGAGGAACGATGAATGAGATATGAAGCGGGCAGACATAATGGGAAATGGTTAAAATTATGGAAATAATGATGTTAGAAGAGTGGAAAATACTGGACCTGCTCAAGTAGGTGAAAACAATGTCTATCTTTTAGATGTTACAAAGGACGTTTTTGGCGAGGCCGCCCTTATTTTCTATTGGATCGCATAATTGATTATGGTTACAAAATCGCTAGATCGTTGATCTATCTTACTTCACTCGAGTAGGCAATACGACGTCTGTAATTCAAGTACTGTTAATAAGTTTACCTTTGTGGCGCCTCGGATTTGTAATGGTCCCCTGATAACCAAGAGAAGACAAAGCGTTCACAAGCTACGGTACATTTCACGCCTTACAACGCACCAGAAAATATTAATCTGACTGCAGTTTTATTTTTGAGAAGGGGGAACGCCCTCGAGAAACTATACATTTCACTTTAGAAGACGGCCCCATTTTGGAACAAATTATATTTATACATATAAAACCATGAGTAGAGTACATGTATAAGTCGTGGGACATAGCAAGAGACTTGGCGAGGAATGTGCAGTGGTGGGAGGTGTTTGTCGAACTTCGCTGCTACACTTATCAGTACGCCACAACCATTGTATTTTATTTATCACTGCGCTTAGATGCGAGAGTGAGATGGCCAGCTGCCTAGATAATCTCCACTAGTCGGCGAGATCTCTCCTAATGAGCATTTAAGTCTCTTTTGATTTATACGCATCTGTACAGAGTGTGCATTAATATTTATTCATACAATACTATATCAACAACTCTAGTTACTTTAGATGAAATTATTACACCAGTAGCTCAAATAATAAAAAAAGGAAACGAGATATAAATACATCAAAACGTTTAATAAATAGTAAAAAAATACTGTATATATTTTGTAATGAATAACCTTCTAAAAATGCAATAGGGATGGTGATTGTTTATTTGCAGTAAATAATGCTGCAATAATATGTTTTTAAAATTAACTGTAGTTTTAAATTAGTTATGTCATTACAAAGTTTCATTATATTAACTTATGTAAGAAGTACTGTAGTTTATATAGCGTAGTAAACAGAAAAACACCCTATACGTAACGCGGCAAAAAGTGTTGTATCACCAAAATATCGGCCTTCATAGATTTACCGCATTTAGCTACTTCCTGATAATTTGTAAAGTGAAGACATTACGTGAACATTATAGAAGGGTCACGCTCTGGCGATGTGACCTTGAAGAGTTTATGCAATGGCCACGATTAGGCTATTTACTTTGTTAATTAGTATTATTACTCAATGAGTAATTTCAAGTGTGTATTTATACTGTCAGACACTATTGCACTCTTCCTGCTTGGTTTCACTGTAAGCAAACAACAAAAAAGGGAAATGAAAAACTAGACACTGAATTCTATTCTAAAAATCATGACAATTCTAATAATGTGAAGAAATACGCACAATTTATACAATAAGTGGGTCGAAAAGGCGGTTTTATCTAATCAAACCTGACAGTCAAAGTTGTTGGATTGGAAGTAAATGTAAACAAAACCAAATACATATAATTGCACTCTAATCGGAAACGTAGCCATTAATAACAACAGGGTCTCTGAAGCCAAGGAGTGGTGTTTCCGAGTTGGAGATGCAGGTGCCATTATCATTTACAAATCCTGATATTTAAGCAGATAAAACGATTCCGTCTGTTGCTACGTTTAGCACGCTATGAGAATTCCTAAACGAGTAACGCATCTAAGGGAAATGTGGAATAGGAGTAAGAAACAATTTTCTTACGTCATGTTGCTAACAAATTATTGTTTGGAAAACAAAATGTAAGGAATTGTATTATTTCTTTAGTGGCAGCTTAGACGAATATTAAATTACACAAAAATAATAAAATTACACGAAGAATGGCTTAATTAGTTCCATTTTTGAAATGTCAACTGATCTAAAAAGCACAGAACTAGTAAAATTATGACAATGAAAATATTGGAAAGATCACCAATACCACAAAAATAATCAAAAATAAATACAACGAGTTACTTAAGATTAAACCCTAATGTACATTTCGATGACCAAGTCATCATCATCAGAGGTACTTATTACAAAATATAATCTAGCACACAAGAAGTTACAAACTAGAATGAAGAAATGTACTTAAGGGTTATATCTTAAGTAACTCGTTTTATTTGCTCTTGATATTGTGTAGTAAAATTATAATCACAGATCTATGTAAAATTATAACTAAATAATAATATTTATCCAATTCCTTCTATTAGCTTACACTCTTATTATATATATATATATGTCGCAATATGTATTCTTGTGTATTAATAAAGAAATAAGTTAAAATACAAATATAAGAATAATTATTGAATTTACAATTCAAAGCTTTTCTTTGGCAAACAATACTAACATCATCAAGAATATATATATATATATATATATATATATATATATATATATATATATATATATATATATATATAGTTCAAATTTTCAATCGGTAAAAACCTTTTATTCATCTGCTCAAATTCAAATACATTTTTTTAAAATTTGTAGTGGATGACACTTGATAATACAGTTTTTGAAATATTCATTCATTAAATTTTAATAAATTACTTTCAGTATTTTTGACAGGAGAACTTTTCACAAAAGGAACAAGGTATGATGTATAGTTATTTCGTCTCATTTAGCTTAAAATAAGGGATAACATATGATTTCATAAAATAGCTGATTTTATGTTATAGTTTATGTGGTAGAACAGCTGTTTTAACGCTTATTTTATGTTACTTTACTTATATTCATTGCAATTATTTCATAAAATGTAACTAAATTATTATTATTATTTGTTGACCTAAGTTGAAACTGACTTTAAACCATTTTTGTTTTAAAGTATTTCAGAAAATAAAACATTATTTTTTAAATGTCTCTGGTAAACGGTTTCCCTTTATGATCTAATCTATATAGTTTACCAATTTGGACACCAGATAAAATCCTATAATTAAACACACACGAGTTCACTGGCGAATGTTTTTATTTTCACACTCGTTGTGGAGACTAGATGGAGAGTCTTAACTTTTCTATTTCCACAGGGTTGTGTTTACTCTAATCTTACTCTTACTGAACTAAGGTTTGGGTTACAAAGTACCACTTTTGGGGTTAGATCGCGTTTTATTTCTACTACGTTTGGCTAACCCTATCTTCAAAAACTCGTGTCATCTTTGCAAACATCTTTTACTTTCTATTTAATTATTTACAGTCTCTATATCACATCTGATGTTTTCAATTAAAGTAACCGGATGTGGTCGCACACCAACTAAAAGCGATGGATTCATAAAACTATGAAGTTGCAAATTTTTACGCAGATACGGCGTACAGGTCTCGAGGGTGACGTCAAATTTACGTCCGATCATTAACGTCTTTACTGCGTCTTGCATAAAATACCACTCAGAACATGCGATGGTCGGTCCGGTTCTGTGGGCGTACTGTGAGAAATCCAACTTGATTTCTTGTCGAGCTTTATACTTTCGTTATTCAATAATCATTGGGTTTTTTCTTTCCGTTTGTCGCGAAAAAATCAAGTCGTCGTTTAATCAAATAGTGCGTGGTATTCTCGGCTAAGTAGCTCTGCGCAACAGCTGTACAAGGCCAGGCAGGTCTTTCTAAGCAAGGTTTTGCTTCAGTTTCTCATAGTTGGTATTCAAATTTATTCACTTCAGTTTATTCACTCCCCGATACTGAACTGCAGTTCACAAAAGTTGCCATTGGGGAACTATTCAGAGAATATTTAGAAATTAATAGAGTTTGTTTTACAGGTGTTTTAAATCGTATTTAGTTCTACCAATAATAATTTGCAACCAGCGTTCATGAATGTACGGCCAAAAAAGTTTTTAAAACTTCAATTTTAAAATTGAACTCAACTGTAGCACCTTAATTTTATCTACATCACCTGTCTTCCTCAGTCTCATATATTTAATAATTCTCTACACACAAAATTCTCGTCTTGTCTGTTTTCCATTTTTGTTGAAATTTTACTTCTTTTAGTTCTAACACTCATTAACAACGAGCGTTAATAATATACACAAAATATTTCAATTAGAATTGTCTAAAAAATGTGTTTACAATGCTAATACTTTAATTTTACCCCTTTAATTTGACCTACATCCCCTTTCTTTCCTAGTATTTTTTTATATCCTCTTTCGGCTCTAACTGTCGTCTTTGTTAGGGTCGAATAATCACATTATTTTCGAGCAATCATTTGGAAACACATTACCATGTTCTATCAGGTAGAAGTCTAGCTATATTTATTCAGACACTTTATATTGGGAATTACAAGAGGTAAGAGTAATATATGTTTGCAATAATTAATTTGCAAGTCACTTGTATCCAGTTAAATCCCTAGCTTTCGCTTCAACAAGTTTCGTCCAAATGTTGGCCCTTTTTGCGTCTCTAAATCCCTCATTAAAGTGGTTCGCCTGATGCTCGTCATATTATGCGTACTTTTCATACTTAGTGCCAGGTGCATCCAGTTTGCCTCTTTTGTACGTCTCTATGATGGCCATTTTCCGGAGACACGTCCTACATCTATAGCTTCATCTTTTACGTCTTACATCTTTTAAATAATTCGTAGTTTTTATATCTCATCGTTTCAGTTGGATCCAGTTGAAAGTATCGAAATACGTTTCAATAAATGCCATATTAGTGTTGGCCTCCTTTGTGCGCTCAGGAATCTATCATGGCCATTTTCTGAGAGAAGTAAAACAGCTTTTAATTTATTCGTTTTTTATTTCAATCTCAGCTTGATTTTTATTTCATTTTTTAATTTTTATTTCATTCTCAGCTGGATCCAGCCGAAATTCTTGAATTACATTTAACAAATTCTATCTTAATGATGACGTCTTATTCATAATTAAACATTTATAACGATATTTATTAAAGGGAATAATACAGCTGAAGCAGAGTCCATGAGATCTGTGGTGTATTGGAAATATCAAACTCCTGATTGTTTACTTACCACATTTGGTAGAAAAACATGTGAATTTGAAATAATAAATCGTTTTTGTTACGCACATATCGACAGTAAGGTTGTCGTCCTCAGAAGAAAATAATTCGTTCAAGTGGTGTCTAACTGTAACTGTAAAAAGGAATTTAAAATTTGGTTGTCGAAATGTAATACCGGAAAATTAAACTATTTAAACTTTAGGTTTTGTTTCCTCAATTTTTGTAATAGGAACGCTCAGAAATTTTAACGTTTAATCCTAAACAACCCAGGCCTACGTTTGAATCATGCGAAATAGACATAATCCAGGATTATGATATCGAATTATATTTTAACGGTTGCAAATGTCGACATGAAATTTGAAAATAGTTCAAAAGGTTTTTCGTTTATAAACCAATGCTTACATATTGTCTCGTTAGTTGCTTACACCTGCACTAGAGTTGTCTTCGGGTTTAATTTTTCTGGTTTTTCGCGAAGACATCGATGCCGGATTTAATAGGTTTGATGTCCTAGGGCGAGTTTTTCAAGCTTCCTTACTGCCAATAACTTTAAGTGGAACATTTTCAAACGCAATTTCATGGCATGATATGGTTCTATCAAATTCAAGACGAACAGTTTACAGCAGATTCGTCACCCTACAGCGCCTCCTACCGCTGCAGTCGCCGAAGTTTTTCCCGCATTCTCAATTATAACTGCAGTCATCTATTAGACCTACTTCGACATCTTATGTGTGACGTTTAGAAAAGTGATTTGTGTTCCACAGAAAAGGTTGCCATAGTTCTGAGATACACAGTGCTCTTACTTTTGTAAACATTCTCCCACCTTACACCACCCCCACATCTCTCACCCTTGGCCGCCTCCTTTTCCAAAATCCGGCACTTTTTGATATACATAAAACCTTTAATACTTTACTTATTTATGCAGCGCCAATAACAATTTTACTCGTTTATATATGTGTTAGTATATTCCGGAGAACCTGCTTTTAATAAACAAAAAATGGAAATTGTGAAATTTTACGTTTTAATTATATGACAAAAAGGACCTTAGATTTTATTTGATATATGTATCAATCCTTAGGGCCGAGGGCGTCCATATGAAAGTTTGTAGGGTAAGGACAATGTGAAGGCTAAACAAACTAAGCAACTACAAATTTCAAGTTTTAACCTTCTTTAATCTATTACTTATAAACTACTAGACCACGGTACTTGATGTATAAAGAAAATAAACAATTTAATCTCATTACTTGTATTTTTTTATTAAAACCAAGTTATATTTAGAAACTATCAAGCAGAACGTCTTTTATTAATAATATTATGCAATATTGAAGCAATAATACTTGAATATCACGGAAAACATAGATTTCTTTATATAAATATTTACATAAATGCTTATATAGTATAAACCAAGAAAAATATAATAAGCCTGAACATTCGGCGCTACGTGTCACCGACCGTAGCATGGTTCCAGAAACCGCCTGTAACTTTGCGAACATTCGCCACCGTTTGGTCACAACAGAACAGGATTCAGAGTCATGCCGCGGTGTTTGATAAATTAGCCAGTAACATCCACGAAGCAGATTTGGGTGTTTTTCAGTAGGTGTCCGACCAAAAGTAAACAATGTGGGGGAACGACTTCGCCAAATAAGCAGGCCTTAAATAGGCGATGCCGTAGGACGAAACAAACACGAAAGTACGAGCACTATTCCCCGGGAGGTCAAAGAAACGTAAGTGGTTGTTCTGGGTAGGTCTTCCTTATGTAAACACACACTGAGCGAAAATTCTTTCCAAGCTATAAAAGTAGAGACTGTAAGAAGGCACAAAGCCGTAGCAAGAAAACATTTTCGGGAAGGGGTGTCAGGTCAGTACCAGGTATTTTAAACCATTATAAAACCCTTTTAAACCACAATATCCATGCTTATTTTTAAAATTATAGCTAATAATGTGCATTTACCTTACAGTACAGTACATGCACTGTAACATGCATGTACATGCGTCCTATCTTTTCATTTTTTTATCATTATTCCACACATGTTGGTAGGTGCTGTACATGACACAAGTCCCTTGATTTCAAGAAAAATTTGTTTCTATAAAAGCATTAAAAATTTAAACTTAAATCAGAGTTAAAATAATGATAAAGGTTTCGATAATTTGATGTTGTTCATGACGAGCTGATTGTTAATCACTTTTTTAGAATATAAAAATTACTTGCTACCAGACATTCTGTTAATATAAGTAGTTAGAATTAATAACTCATTGTCTGGTAGCAAGTCATTTATACATTGTGATAAGTGACAAAGTTTTGTAGTAAAATCAAACAAATAAGATAAATAGATTTAGTATATTATGCAAGTTGAAGTTATTATGAGTTAATGTAAAGGGAACACCGACTTAACCATAGGCAATGTCGTATTTTTTGAATTATAAAGAGTTAAAAATAATAAACTGGAAAAGTTATAAGATTATGAGAGATTTTTTTTGTTACAGTACAGTACTATACTTCAACGTTCATAGTTTAATAGATTAGAACAATTTAGAATGGCAATAAACATTAATCTGTTTTGCAAAAAAAAATAATAAAAAGGAACTGTGATCCGTTACTTCTATGTATATAGCATTATATATTGATTTGTATGAAAGTGGGGAAGGAAAGGCAATAGAAAACATCTATTAGTTATATGCTAGCTAATTGTATTAATAAAGTTAACAGAAATTTGAGTTATAAAGAGAAAAAAGGTTGTATTTGGATCGCACCGCACGACACAGTCAAGCCAAAAACGCAGACTAGCTCTTAAGGGTGTAAGGCTCTAGCCTACTCCATTGATGCGTACTGTACGTTGCATTTACAGAACCCAAATCTAAATATGTACTACTATTCATGCAACGCACAATAATGTACACTATGATCCACTCCTTTTGTTCACCCTTGTGTTGTCTACTTATAATTTACCTTTCACTTTTTAAATTCATTGTAAATATTTTTACTACTACTAATATTCCGGGAGGAGGTTGACCGCCCTACCCCCCCCCCAAGCTACAGCCTTGAGAAGACATTCATGCAAGAATATTCCTAGAGAAGTAAATTATAGTATACGTACGGACGGTTGACACGGAGCAGTCAAAATATACGACGAAAATGTGAAGCAAAATCATATCTCTGGGAACAAAGAAGTATAAATTGCAGTAATGTGACAGCGACTCTAGGGAGGTAAAGACTAACTAAACCATGCACTCTGACCTGTACGTCTTCAGTTTTCCCTTTTTTCCACAATGAATGAACAACTAGGATACATATAATTAAACTTTTTGAAAAAAATTTGGTTTTATAACATTCAAAGTTCATTAGTTCCGATTTCTTTCTAGCTATTTCTACAAGACCTGCCGCAAAAATATCCATCCTCCAGAGTGTCTTCTTTCCTGATACACAGTTCCTGCACATCTCTATTTAATTTGTAAACCGGGTTTCTCAATATTCTTTTATGTGAAAAAAATATAAAAAATGTATAGCATAAAAATTTTCCCTTTAAAAAAAATCATGTTTAAATTTATGTCAAATATTTCTTTTTAATGAAACTAAAATTCTAGATTTTATTACAGTCTATCAAGCTCTTTCTTCTTTGTTAGTTCTATCCACTTAAATGATACTGCAATAATTTCGTCAATTTGTCTAGAAAATACTCTGGAACAAAACCTCCCGGTGATTACTCACAAATAAATCGTATTGTTATTACCTAACTAACCTCACTTTATGAACACATGTGAAACTGTATACACTCAAGGCATCTTTATAAAACAGAGCATTACGTCATAATACTAGACAATATAGCTACAAAGCATCCGCTCAAGTAAAGAAAATATTGTTCCAACACAAACGTAATTATATCACATACATTTTAAAATAGCTACTTAAACAAGACCTTACTTGGTATATTTGCGAGTCGACTTTCCAGAGCTCATTAATTATATCATGCGATCAAGGTCGCACATACCTACTCTCTAACACGGTCAACAGGTCTATCACCAAAAACTCGTATTATTCATCAATCAGACGATAACAATAAACAAAGTAACTGAATTATGCAAACAGAATTCGCGATAATAAGATGCCATTCAACATAAGGAAACTCAACAGTCGTTTGACATAAAAATGGCAGTGCATTAAACCCGTTAAACTCGAGCGGGCAGCGTTGGTGTTGATGCGGGCAAGTATGCAACGTTTGACGGTCGCGCGTAAATCTACAAAGGCGTCGGCTGACGGTTTGATGCGCTCAATAAACTATCTACTTGCCCGCGTACATAACGACGAGATGTGACCGCGTTGGGAGATTTATAAAACCGGACCAATGCCATCTTGCCACTGCACAAATATGAAGACCTTGTTCGCTAAAACGAAAGAGCTTTTACAAGTTTATTGAGTCCGGCAATTTATAACCACTCGCTACCAGACCTAACAAGCACTGAATACTTTGATGTCAGTTGCGTAACCTAACCTTTCTTTTCCTACTACGATATAATCCTGAGGAAGGGACCAATATGAAGACCTTGTTCGCTAAAACGAAAGAGCTTTTACAAGTTTATTGAGTCCGGCAATTTATAACCACTCGCTACCAGACCTAACAAGCACTGAATACTTTGATGTCAGTTGCGCAACCTAACCTTTCTTTTCCTACTACGATATAATCCTGAGGAAGGGACCAATATGAAGACCTTGTTCGCTAAAACGAAAGAGCTTTTACAAGTTTATTGAGTCCGGCAATTTATAACCACTCGCTACCAGACCTAACAAGCACTGAATACTTTGATGTCAGTTGCGTAACCTAACCTTTCTTTTCCTACTACGATATAATCCTGAGGAAGGGACCAATATGAAGACCTTGTTCGCTAAAACGAAAGAGCTTTTACAAGTTTATTGAGTCCGGCAATTTATAACCACTCGCTACCAGACCTAACAAGCACTGAATACTTTGATGTCAGTTGCGCAACCTAACCTTTCTTTTCCTACTACGATATAATCCTGAGGAAGGGACCAATATGAAGACCTTGTTCGCTAAAACGAAAGAGCTTTTACAAGTTTATTGAGTCCGGCAATTTATAACCACTCGCTACCAGACCTAACAAGCACTGAATACTTTGATGTCAGCTGCGTAACCTAACCTTTCTTTTCCTACTACGATATAATCCTGAGGAAGGGACCAATATGAAGACCTTGTTCGCTAAAACGAAAGAGCTTTTACAAGTTTATTGAGTCCGGCAATTTATAACCACTCGCTACCAGACCTAACAAGCACTGAATACTTTGATGTCAGTTGCGTAACCTAACCTTTCTTTTCCTACTACGATATAATCCTGAGGAAGGGACCAATATGAAGACCTTGTTCGCTAAAACGAAAGAGCTTTTACAAGTTTATTGAGTCCGGCAATTTATAACCACTCGCTACCAGACCTAACAAGCACTGAATACTTTGATGTCAGTTGCGCAACCTAACCTTTCTTTTCCTACTACGATATAATCCTGAGGAAGGGACCAATATGAAGACCTTGTTCGCTAAAACGAAAGAGCTTTTACAAGTTTATTGAGTCCGGCAATTTATAACCACTCGCTACCAGACCTAACAAGCACTGAATACTTTGATGTCAGTTGCGTAACCTAACCTTTCTTTTCCTACTACGATATAATCCTGAGGAAGGGACCAATATGAAGACCTTGTACGCTAAAACGAAAGAGCTTTTACAAGTTTATTGAGTCCGGCAATTTATAACCACTCGCTACCAGACCTAACAAGCACTGAATACTTTGATGTCAGCTGCGTAACCTAACCTTTCTTTTCCTACTACGATATAATCCTGAGGAAGGGACCAATATGAAGACCTTGTACGCTAAAACGAAAGAGCTTTTACAAGTTTATTGAGTCCGGCAATTTATAACCACTCGCTACCAGACCTAACAAGCACTGAATACTTTGATGTCAGTTGCGTAACCTAACCTTTCTTTTCCTACTACGATATAATCCTGAGGAAGGGACCAATATGAAGACCTTGTACGCTAAAACGAAAGAGCTTTTACAAGTTTATTGAGTCCAGCAATTTATAACCACTCGCTACCAGACCTAACAAGCACTGAATACTTTGATGTCAGTTGCGTAACCTAACCTTTCTTTTCCTACTACGATATAATCCTGAGGAAGGGACCAATATGAAGACCTTGTTCGCTAAAACGAAAGAGCTTTTACAAGTTTATTGAGTCCGGCAATTTATAACCACTCGCTACCAGACCTAACAAGCACTGAATACTTTGATGTCAGTTGCGTAACCTAACCTTTCTTTTCCTACTACGATATAATCCTGAGGAAGGGACCAATATGAAGACCTTGTTCGCTAAAACGAAAGAGCTTTTACAAAATTATTGAGTCCGGCAATTTATAACCACTCGCTACCAGACCTAACAAGCACTGAATACTTTGATGTCAGTTGCGTAACCTAACCTTTCTTTTCCTACTACGATATAATCCTGAGGAAGGGACCAATATGAAGACCTTGTTCGCTAAAACGAAAGAGCTTTTACAAGTTTATTGAGTCCGGCAATTTATAACCACTCGCTACCAGACCTAACAAGCACTGAATACTTTGATGTCAGTTGCGTAACCTAACCTTTCTTTTCCTACTACGATATAATCCTGAGGAAGGGACCAATATGAAGACCTTGTTCGCTAAAACGAAAGAGCTTTTACAAGTTTATTGAGTCCGGCAATTTATAACCACTCGCTACCAGACCTAACAAGCACTGAATACTTTGATGTCAGTTGCGTAACCTAACCTTTCTTTTCCTACTACGATATAATCCTGAGGAAGGGACCAATATGAAGACCTTGTTCGCTAAAACGAAAGAGCTTTTACAAGTTTATTGAGTCCGGCAATTTATAACCACTCGCTACCAGACCTAACAAGCACTGAATACTTTGATGTCAGTTGCGTAACCTAACCTTTCTTTTCCTACTACGATATAATCCTGAGGAAGGGACCAATATGAAGACCTTGTTCGCTAAAACGAAAGAGCTTTTACAAGTTTATTGAGTCCGGCAATTTATAACCACTCGCTACCAGACCTAACAAGCACTGAATACTTTGATGTCAGCTGCGTAACCTAACCTTTCTTTTCCTACTACGATATAATCCTGAGGAAGGGACCAATATGAAGACCTTGTTCGCTAAAACGAAAGAGCTTTTACAAGTTTATTGAGTCCGGCAATTTATAACCACTCGCTACCAGACCTAACAAGCACTGAATACTTTGATGTCAGTTGCGTAACCTAACCTTTCTTTTCCTACTACGATATAATCCTGAGGAAGGGACCAATATGAAGACCTTGTTCGCTAAAACGAAAGAGCTTTTACAAGTTTATTGAGTCCGGCAATTTATAACCACTCGCTACCAGACCTAACAAGCACTGAATACTTTGATGTCAGTTGCGTAACCTAACCTTTCTTTTCCTACTACGATATAATCCTGAGGAAGGGACCAATATGAAGACCTTGTTCGCTAAAACGAAAGAGCTTTTACAAGTTTATTGAGTCCGGCAATTTATAACCACTCGCTAACAGACCTAACAAGCACTGAATACTTTGATGTCAGTTGCGCAACCTAACCTTTCTTTTCCTACTACGATATAATCCTGAGGAAGGGACCAATATGAAGACCTTGTTCGCTAAAACGAAAGAGCTTTTACAAGTTTATTGAGTCCGGCAATTTATAACCACTCGCTACCAGACCTAACAAGCACTGAATACTTTGATGTCAGTTGCGTAACCTAACCTTTCTTTTCCTACTACGATATAATCCTGAGGAGGGGACCAATATGAAGACCTTGTTCGCTCAAAACGAAAGAGCTTTTACAAGTTTATTGAGTCCGGCAATTTATAACCACTCGCTACCAGACCTAACAAGCACTGAATACTTTGATGTCAGTTGCGTAACCTAACCTTTCTTTTCCTACTACGATATAATCCTGAGGAAGGGACCAATATGAAGACCTTGTTCGCTAAAACGAAAGAGCTTTTACAAGTTTATTGAGTCCGGCAATTTATAACCACTCGCTACCAGACCTAACAAGCACTGAATACTTTGATGTCAGTTGCGTAACCTAACCTTTCTTTTCCTACTACGATATAATCCTGAGGAAGGGACCAATATGAAGACCTTGTTCGCTAAAACGAAAGAGCTTTTACAAGTTTATTGAGTCCGGCAATTTATAACCACTCGCTAACAGACCTAACACGCACTGAATACTTTGAAGTCAGTTGCGTAACCTAACCTTTCTTTTCCTACTACGATATAATCCTGAGGAAGGGACCAATATGAAGACCTTGTTCGCTAAAACGAAAGAGCTTTTACAAGTTTATTGAGTCCGGCAATTTATAACCACTCGCTACCAGACCTAACAAGCACTGAATACTTTGATGTCAGTTGCGCAACCTAACCTTTCTTTTCCTACTACGATATAATCCTGAGGAAGGGACCAATATGAAGACCTTGTTCGCTAAAACGAAAGAGCTTTTACAAGTTTATTGAGTCCGGCAATTTATAACCACTCGCTACCAGACCTAACAAGCACTGAATACTTTGATGTCAGTTGCGCAACCTAACCTTTCTTTTCCTACTACGATATAATCCTGAGGAGGGGACCAATATGAAGACCTTGTTCGCTCAAAACGAAAGAGCTTTTACAAGTTTATTGAGTCCGGCAATTTATAACCACTCGCTACCAGACCTAACAAGCACTGAATACTTTGATGTCAGTTGCGTAACCTAACCTTTCTTTTCCTACTACGATATAATCCTGAGGAAGGGACCAATATGAAGACCTTGTTCGCTAAAACGAAAGAGCTTTTACAAGTTTATTGAGTCCGGCAATTTATAACCACTCGCTACCAGACCTAACAAGCACTGAATACTTTGATGTCAGTTGCGTAACCTAACCTTTCTTTTCCTACTACGATATAATCCTGAGGAAGGGACCAATATGAAGACCTTGTTCGCTAAAACGAAAGAGCTTTTACAAGTTTATTGAGTCCGGCAATTTATAACCACTCGCTAACAGACCTAACAAGCACTGAATACTTTGATGTCAGTTGCGTAACCTAACCTTTCTTTTCCTACTACGATATAATCCTGAGGTAGGGACCAATATGAAGACCTTGTTCGCTAAAACGAAAGAGCTTTTACAAGTTTATTGAGTCCGGCAATTTATAACCACTCGCTACCAGACCTAACAAGCACTGAATACTTTGATGTCAGTTGCGTAACCTAACCTTTCTTTTCCTACTACGATATAATCCTGAGGAAGGGACCAATATGAAGACCTTGTTCGCTAAAACGAAAGAGCTTTTACAAGTTTATTGAGTCCGGCAATTTATAACCACTCGCTACCAGACCTAACAAGCACTGAATACTTTGATGTCAGCTGCGTAACCTAACCTTTCTTTTCCTACTACGATATAATCCTGAGGAAGGGACCAATATGAAGACCTTGTTCGCTAAAACGAAAGAGCTTTTACAAGTTTATTGAGTCCGGCAATTTATAACCACTCGCTACCAGACCTAACAAGCACTGAATACTTTGATGTCAGTTGCGTAACCTAACCTTTCTTTTCCTACTACGATATAATCCTGAGGAAGGGACCAATATGAAGACCTTGTTCGCTAAAACGAAAGAGCTTTTACAAGTTTATTGAGTCCGGCAATTTATAACCACTCGCTACCAGACCTAACAAGCACTGAATACTTTGATGTCAGTTGCGTAACCTAACCTTTCTTTTCCTACTACGATATAATCCTGAGGAAGGGACCAATATGAAGACCTTGTTCGCTAAAACGAAAGAGCTTTTACAAGTTTATTGAGTCCGGCAATTTATAACCACTCGCTACCAGACCTAACAAGCACTGAATACTTTGATGTCAGTTGCGTAACCTAACCTTTCTTTTCCTACTACGATATAATCCTGAGGAAGGGACCAATATGAAGACCTTGTTCGCTAAAACGAAAGAGCTTTTACAAGTTTATTGAGTCCGGCAATTTATAACCACTCGCTACCAGACCTAACAAGCACTGAATACTTTGATGTCAGTTGCGTAACCTAACCTTTCTTTTCCTACTACGATATAATCCTGAGGAAGGGACCAATATGAAGACCTTGTTCGCTAAAACGAAAGAGCTTTTACAAGTTTATTGAGTCCGGCAATTTATAACCACTCGCTACCAGACCTAACAAGCACTGAATACTTTGATGTCAGTTGCGTAACCTAACCTTTCTTTTCCTACTACGATATAATCCTGAGGAAGGGACCAATATGAAGACCTTGTTCGCTAAAACGAAAGAGCTTTTACAAGTTTATTGAGTCCGGCAATTTATAACCACTCGCTACCAGACCTAACAAGCACTGAATACTTTGATGTCAGTTGCGTAACCTAACCTTTCTTTTCCTACTACGATATAATCCTGAGGAAGGGACCAATATGAAGACCTTGTTCGCTAAAACGAAAGAGCTTTTACAAGTTTATTGAGTCCGGCAATTTATAACCACTCGCTAACAGACCTAACAAGCACTGAATACTTTGATGTCAGTTGCGTAACCTAACCTTTCTTTTCCTACTACGATATAATCCTGAGGAAGGGACCAATATGAAGACCTTGTTCGCTAAAACGAAAGAGCTTTTACAAGTTTATTGAGTCCGGCAATTTATAACCACTCGCTACCAGACCTAACAAGCACTGAATACTTTGATGTCAGTTGCGTAACCTAACCTTTCTTTTCCTACTACGATATAATCCTGAGGAAGGGACCAATATGAAGACCTTGTTCGCTAAAACGAAAGAGCTTTTACAAGTTTATTGAGTCCGGCAATTTATAACCACTCGCTACCAGACCTAACAAGCACTGAATACTTTGATGTCAGCTGCGTAACCTAACCTTTCTTTTCCTACTACGATATAATCCTGAGGAAGGGACCAATATGAAGACCTTGTTCGCTAAAACGAAAGAGCTTTTACAAGTTTATTGAGTCCGGCAATTTATAACCACTCGCTACCAGACCTAACAAGCACTGAATACTTTGATGTCAGTTGCGTAACCTAACCTTTCTTTTCCTACTACGATATAATCCTGAGGAAGGGACCAATATGAAGACCTTGTTCGCCTAAAACGAAAGAGCTTTTACAAGTTTATTGAGTCCGGCAATTTATAACCACTCGCTACCAGACCTAACAAGCACTGAATACTTTGATGTCAGTTGCGTAACCTAACCTTTCTTTTCCTACTACGATATAATCCTGAGGAAGGGACCAATATGAAGACCTTGTTCGCTAAAACGAAAGAGCTTTTACAAGTTTATTGAGTCCGGCAATTTATAACCACTCGCTACCAGACCTAACAAGCACTGAATACTTTGATGTCAGTTGCGTAACCTAACCTTTCTTTTCCTACTACGATATAATCCTGAGGAAGGGACCAATATGAAGACCTTGTACGCTAAAACGAAAGAGCTTTTACAAGTTTATTGAGTCCGGCAATTTATAACCACTCGCTACCAGACCTAACAAGCACTGAATACTTTGATGTCAGTTGCGTAACCTAACCTTTCTTTTCCTACTACGATATAATCCTGAGGAAGGGACCAATATGAAGACCTTGTACGCTAAAACGAAAGAGCTTTTACAAGTTTATTGAGTCCAGCAATTTATAACCACTCGCTACCAGACCTAACAAGCACTGAATACTTTGATGTCAGTTGCGTAACCTAACCTTTCTTTTCCTACTACGATATAATCCTGAGGAAGGGACCAATATGAAGACCTGTTTGTTGAAACGAAAAGACTAATATAGCCTAAGCTTAATAGGTCCGGTTAATTTAGAAACACTTGCTACTAGTGTGTACAAGCACTGAATACTTTTATGTCGGTTACGTAACCTAACCTAACATAACATTTGCAACTAAAGTGAAATCATATGGATGGCTTTTGAGAATGTATAACGAAGCGATCAGGTTACCAATTACCATCTTGAGACGACCAGTTTTCAGGGCGTTCCTAGACACATACAACTAAAGTTCATTTCAGTTTTTGAACCTTCCACGTCATTCTTAAATGATCTAATCGTTTATTTTTAGGCTTTTTCTTGTCACAACAGTTCTCTCCTGATTAATTCATCACTTCGAGTCCTTTATCTTTACCCCATTTTCAATATATTTCAACAGTTACTTTTTTGTGAGGGGTGTATTTTTTAACAGCAAATTATTTATAAGGTGATCATAAAACGTATCTTGGGGAAAGCTGAAAGTGGGTGGATCTTACTATATTCCATTATGGTTTAATATATTATATTCTAATCTGGTATGGGATAATAAAACTGAAACAAATTAATCAGTTTACTAAAACTAAGGAAAGAAAGGAGCTTAGAAGTGTTATATAATTTAGAAATTATGTATAACAGGAAGTAATGAGTAACATATCCGGTTCCCAGTGCAATGTGGTTTTATTTTTAATATAAGAGAGGATATTCCGAAAGATGAAATGCCTTTTATAATACAGCGCACAGAATCCCATGTACTAGAACTTTGTCCAACAACCTACAGATTCAACGGTTATTTAATAAATTTTTTTATCACTAGGTATATGATTATGTAACATGGTCATAAAAAAACCAAAATAAACTACAAGCGCAAAGAAAACGCACGCGCGCGCGCGCGCGCGCACACACACACACACACACACAATATCCCTTTTACGTACAAGACGCAAAACTTACTTGGCTAACATTTTTTAATGATTGAGTAAAAAATAGGAAAACGTATTTCCCTCCTTGCTGTTTAAACATCGTCCAGATAAAAGAACTGATTAAACCAATAAATAGACGAAAAAAGATATAAAACCTAATAGCAACACAAAACTCCCAAAGTATAAGATCATTAGGACGATACGTGACCTACAGAAATTAAAAATAAATTAATGGTAAATAGAGAAACCTTCAGAAAGAACTTTACACTCGTATAGTTTGTCGTCATTTTTCACACGGAATCGATCAAAAGGAAATGCTTGATGAAAGCAAAACAGATCAAATACGTTAAAATGGAGAAAGTGCATTTAGTGTTAAGTGAAATAGAAGTTTGTGACGGCTTGAGTATAGATAACGTGAGAAAAATTCTGCAAAGACCCTCTGGTACTACAAATGAAGAACAAAAGTAGACAACTGGGTTGTTACATGGTCTACTGCAGACATTATAAGGACACGGCTACACCACTACATTCACGGGAATGGATAAGGGTTTTAAAGGGTTGTTAGAGTAGAGTTGGGTTACAGTGATCCCGGAAGGCATACATGATACAGGAAAGAAAAATAGTCACCTCCGGGTTAGATAGTTTGGATATCTTGAGAACTGTCATGACCTAGCACGGCCATTGTCCCAAATAAAAACGTTATGCTGCGGACTGGAGGAGAAAACCTCTATCTAGTTATACAAATGTGTGCTGGAGTACAGACAGCAAGAAGGTAGCTCCAAGTATACTCCCTTGATGTCGCGTCCATGGCGGATCTTCTTCAGATAACGCCTTGGGCGTGGATAACAGTTTTAGCAATCTATGCTATGTTATCGCTATAAAGCTTCACCTCCGAACATACAGCTACTACCCTGAGTAAGTCAGGGATAATGGGTGGATAGGTGATAATATGTGCTGGCGTTGGTTCTGTGTCCGCGTAGGTATAACAGTTTCTCACCCCCTCTGTCAATGTCCACTTCCTTGTGATGACCCGTTTTAGCTTGACTAATGTTTTAATTATGAATCGATTCTCACTGATGTTTCATTAGAATTGAGTTTTGTCTTAGTCTGAATATAAACACGTATTTGCGTTGAATAGGGTTGAATATATTTTTATCTTTAAAACCACTACCTCCCTTTGCCAGTTTATCAGCACACTCACTGCCAGGAGTAAAGAATTTATCTCTAGCACGGGAAAGACAGTTTTCCTAAAGTATAAGAGACTCCTGGTTAATGCTGACATAGGTAGGGCCTAATGAAAAATAGGTTCCACAAGTATAGTAATTACATTAAGTAATTATTATAATGCAGAATTATTGTGACCAGTGACTCCATATTTAACTGGATCCAACTAAATATGAGGCCTAAATAAAAACCTCATAAGAAACTTAAAAAAAT
>JBAIZL010000007.1:56347121-56389621 GCA_036971475.1 Prosapia bicincta | reverse complement strand
GTTCTACCTTTGGAGAACTCGTATTTGGAACTGAAGTCTTTCGAAGCTCTTCTGGAAGTATATACCGTCCCCTAACAGGCAAGTCGCGCGAGGCCTGATTTCTACAGTATATAAATAAAATTTGTAAACCCCAGCCTCTCCGCGACGACCCTGAGCCACCCAACGCAATCAGACGACGGGCACGAAGCTGTGTGGATTTTAATTAAGCGGCTGGATTCTTCGCACGGCACGATCGCCAATAAAAATGCTTAAAATAATACAACGCATGTGTACGACTTCATTAGAAGCGTGTGCGATGTCGATCGGTAAACGCGGGCGAGATGCGGTCATTAATTTATAAATGGGTGATTCCTATCGAGACCGTATTGGTCGCAAGCTTGTTCTGGGTTCAAGGTAGCGCGTGGATAGGTTACAATATTCAACCCTTTTTTATACCCCATAAATTCTGATTCGAACAGGTAGTTGGTTGTTTTTGTTCCCCTTTTCATCGGCTTAACCTTACAAGATGAAGTGATTTGTTGCTAATGGAAATGCGTCTTAACTGGTGTTTAGGAATGGGCTTGTTTAGTAGTCTCTCCAACAAAATGTTATGTTAACATATTTTTACATTACAAGAGCAATGACAAATTACAAACAGTTTTATAAAATAAGTATTTCATGATTATTTTTATTAGTGTTGATAATTTTGTGGGAGCATTTTATAGCGATGAACGCAACACGGATATTATTGCCTTGGAAAGAATAAGTTGAGAAGATATCCAGCGTAGAACATCCGGGCAAGGTTAAATTCCTTACGCGCGTCTAGCTGAATCTTTGTTATAGAAAGATGTCTCAATGCTACGACCCTCTGATAGAAAAGATATTGGACAGGTGGAATTTCCATAGCTAGAAAGACGAGTTTAGAGAGAACCACTGGTCGAGTGGATATGGACGTTTTTTCTTCCCTAGCGAGGGCGTAAATACTAATCTACTCGCTTGGTGTCCACCTAAGTATTTTAATTAACTTTTATCATTTTAATTTGGCAAAAACACTGATATTTACTGAGATTTTTATTGCAATTTTTATTTTAATTAAATTTGAAGTAACGAATATAAAAAATACCTAGTTTACTTTAAACCGATGTATTTTAAAGGATTTTGGAATATTAAAATTACAAGGAAATTAATTGCTTCCTATAAGCAATGCCGTCTAGCGGGTAAAGCAATGACTTTGTGAGGCAAAACACTTGGCTAATGAAAGAATCGGCAAATGATCTTTATTCGAGACTTCCATTCTCTTTGGCTTGCCTATAGCTTTTCAAATTAAGCGTCACATCGTCGTACACAATGATAGTCGCAAATATTGTTCACTGAACTATTCGCGCTGTGGCAATAACTCAAGCTTAATCTTTGATATTTCTGAAATACCTGTCTTTTTGATCTAGAAATACTAACGCCTAATATTCTGATCTCTTTACACAGTAGTTTATTTCTCCTACCTTTAAGAAAGCAAGAATCGTTTAAAAGTAAACCCAAGGCGAATGCATATCCAATCAGAAAAGCTTACTTTATCAATTTGTGATTTTAAGTAGAAATTCGCTTTAAAACTAAATTTTCATCCATCTTCTAACAAAAATATACTTTGATGTGACAGATTAATTTGGAAAGCATCAGTGAGTAAGCCTGGGGTAAACAGATTTGTCTATAAGTATACTCAGTCGAGAGATGTTGGCAACTGTCTTTCCACTACTCACTCGCTTTCTTCAATATTTCAATTCCTTCTAGTAGTTCATACGATCATTATACACACACATACACACACACAAACGCGCGCGCACACAGACACATACATATAGGCTATCTCTCTCGCTCTCTCTCTCTCTCTCTCTCTCTATATATATATATATATATATGTGTGTATATATATATATATATATATATATATATATATATATATATATATATGTGTGTGTGTGTGTATATATATATATATATATATATATATATATATATATATATATATATATATATATATATATATATTTATTTATCAAACTTTCAATCGTTATTAAAATACTTTTTACTCATTCACTCAAAATCAAACACATTTGTTTTAAACTTGTAGAGGATGATAATTGATGTTATTACAGTTTTATCAAATATTAATTCATTAATGAAATTTAATAATGAATTAATTTTTGTTTTATATAGGAGAAAACGTATCATAAGAGTGGCAATGTAAGGATTATAATAATTTTGTCCTATTTGGCTTAAAATAAGTGAGAACACATAATGTTATAAAACAGCTATTTCAACGCATAGGTTATGTTACTTTATTTATAACAATTAATTGTAATTATTTAATAGAAAATTACTAAAATAAAAAAAATATTTGTTTGACCTATGTTAGAATTGCTTAATTGTTTTTTTTAATATTAAAGGCTTACTGGTTTCAAATTAAAAAATATTTTTCACCGTTAGATAGTTTTTGCTAATATCGGTTTTTAAATAAATTTATCACAGAAACTAAACAAATATAACCAAAATAAAGAATTAAGATATATTCAGTAAGAACTGCTATTACTGAAACATCCGTGACACGCAATACTTTGCACCGAATCTAACCTTTGCCACCAATAGTAAGTTTATTTCCTCCCAACGGAACTCTACGGGAACAGTTACTCGCCGATATCCTGATAACCGCAAAGACACCAAGTCCTGACCGCACGGAGGAAAGAGATTCCGCCTTCTGTGTTCCGCTATCAAGTTCATTTCCCAAATATTGTAGAGAAAGGCCAAAAGTCAGTGATTACTTCCCAAATCATGCGAAACTGCCAGAATATATAAGAAGTCTAAGGTTAGTGAAGAATGCGTACACTTGTGCGGTCAAATTTTTACTTGCGGTTTATTGTTTCTACCTCGTTCGGTGTATATATATATATATATATATATATATATATATATATATATATATATATATGTATGTAAAAATAACAGAAATATAAATACTACAATAATTTACTGAATCATACAATTTATAGCTTTTCGTTGGCAAACAGTACCAACATCCTCAGGATAAAATGCTGATTATATATATATATAGACATATGTATGTATGTATTCTTGTGTATTAATAAAGAAATAAGTTAAAAAACAAATACAAGAAATTCAATAATAAATGTAAATTCAATAATAATTCTTGTATTTGTATTTTGAGAATTGTAAATTCAATTATAATTCTTGTATTTGTATTTTGACTTATTTCTTTATATATAATTTTGCGACACTGTTTTTTTCACTTATCACTTACACTAAGAGTACTTTACTAACAGTCAGTTGGTGCTCGACATGAGGACACATAATTAAAGTCTTTGAAAGTTGACTTACTTGTATTCCAAGTAAGATTATTGTTTAAGTAAATTAAAGTGTATATGATATATATATATGATATATACATATATAGATATAGATATATAACCAATACAGTAAATTTATAACTCATTGTGCATGCCAATATAGTGTATGTATCAATTATAGATACTCTAATGATACGCACTTAACAAGAATCTTATTTGTGGTTTTTATCGAGTCGACCTTTGGAGGTGTGGTTGTTATACCATTCACAAGTGTAATCTTGCGCTTGAGTGCTTCTGCTACAGCGTCATTAGGGTTTGTGTAACTGATAAAGAAAACGCAATAAACAGTGTTGGTATCAATTAATAGTCTATATATATGAATTTATACTCTCTCTTTAAACAATTTAAAAGTGTTTGTTTGTTAGTGGGTGAAAGAAAGAGACATAGAGGGAGGGAGAAACAAATTTCTACAGAGAGAGAGAGAGAGAGAGAGAGGGGGGGGAACAGACCTTTAATGTTAAAGAAGGTCTACAAAAATTTGGCACACACTACTAAAACAAATTATCTTGTTTTTCAATTAAACAAGTAAATAAATTTCTTAACTGTAAATTACCGAATATTTTAAACATATAATATTTCTTAAGGGATTTGAACTACAATTGTAAATTTTATAATATTAAATATTTTCAAATACAAGTCTTAAAATACTTTAGAAAAAACGTCCTAAATATTCTTAGAAAAAATCTTTTTAAAAATCGTATCTCATGAACCGTTACTACTATGTATGTAGTTGTCTAGATACACACGCAAATTAAATAAATAAAACATATTTGACATCATTATTGGTTTGAACACAATGCGTATTAATTTTTAATGATACATAATTAATAATGATTAATTATATGGTGTATACAAAATATTAAAAGACTAGCGACCCGTGGCTGCTTTGCCCTCACTCGTTTAAAATTGTCACTTTATATGTTAATTTAATAAATTTAAAAACATCTAATAATTGATATTATTATTTATATTACTCGAATTATGGAATGGGAATACAAAGTTATAATAACGTATTATTTGACCGAAAATAAATGCAATTGTACAGAGATGGTTGAAACAATCAGTTGTAGTTTTTGCAATTTTTCAATTTTTAGCCTTTAAAATAAACATTTTGGAAAATCCTGTCTTAGTGTGTGTCTATGTTATAAGCGTAATGTCAAGGCTCTTTATATATTCAAGTGTCTAAAGTTTGTATAATATTAAATTGTTTACAATTTTGCAATTTTACATAATGTCTAACACACTTCAGTAGGATTTTGTATTTAACAAACGATCATTTCCCACTTGACCCTTTCGAAATGTTTGAATATTTAAACAGACAGCCTGGTTCTGCTACGAACCAATGATCCCAACGCGTTGAGCACATGTATTCGTTGCTAGAAATAAACTATTGATAGTTAGATTGTATCTTCAACAAAAGACTAATTACAGAAGTTAGCGTTAAGCTATCTGTATACATATATTTTCTCCAAATTTCTGCCCCTATTCTTAGGTAGGGCATACTTCATTTACCGTACTCGATGAGCATCTTCCAGTATCAAGGATGCTGTACCCCTAAACAACGTTTGGTTATATGTGTTACTCACTTTAAATAGAAACAAAAACACTCAAAGTTCGAACTATGACGATACAGAGACCACCCTGTTGAATTCCAACTTCTGTTAAAAAGTTGTAAATAGTCAACTTTGTTTAATACTTCCTTTATATTGCCTTCGAAGTTATTACATTTATTATATGTTTGTAGTAAAGGAAAGAGTTTGAAATACATATGTAAAATTCTATTATATATATATATATATATATATATATATATATATATATATATATATATATATATACTATAATATGTATTCTTGTGTATTAAGAACTAAAACAATTTACATATACAAGAATAATTTATTGAATTTACAATTCAAAGCTTATATATATATAACAAACGTTTTTTTCAATTCCAATAGCTCAAAATCACCTTTATATATATATATATATATATATATATATATATATATATATATATATATATATATATATATATATATATATATACACCGTTATTAAAATACTTTTTACTCATCCACTCAAGTTCAAACACATTTATTAATACAGTTTTTTCAAATATTATTTCATTAATTAAATAATATTGAAATTATTTTAGTTTTATATGAGAGAAAACGTTTTATAAGAGTGGCAAGGTAGGCATTATAACAATTTTGTCCTATTTGGCTTAAAATAAGTGGCAACACATAATGTTATAAAACATCTCTTTTAACGCATAGGTCATGTTACTTTATTTATAACAATATGAAAAACAAATCTATACACTTTTAAAACATAACTTTTTCTACTAAACGTCAAAACGTGTCAGCAAATTTCATTAAAATGCACTGAAAAGTATATAATACTCGTATATTAAGATTACCAAATAATGTTTGACCTCAAACACACTTAAGGCAAAAATACCGCCAACTTTCACAAAATTAACATTTATTTATAATTTGTTTTTAATAAACCTACTAGAAAGAACTACAGTACTTGTCATGCATGCTCCAACAAATTCGTACCGTGCGACATCTATGGAGTAATGTAGATACCATCTAACCTACTACTTCAGCTCGTAGCGTCACCTGGCGGACTGATTTTAAACTATTTGATTCACATTTACAAAAGGAAAATCTTTTACAGAGATATTGTGTGTTTACTTGCAATACCAGAAATGCCGGTGTAAACCAACTCCAGTGTACAAATATTTAAATCTGTAAAAATTATTAATTTAATATTTTGAGGATATATATTTTTGTTTTGTATATCCGGAACCGGTGGAAATCTACAGTACTGTCATGATTGTATTCAATATTTATATGATGTTTACAAACTAGTCAAACCTTTTCGCCAAATACCAGTGACGGCATCTTCAAGCACAAATTAAAACTATGTCTGTAATTCACCTATGACTTGCATATGTTGGTAAGTGTAATCTTGAAGATGCCCTGTTAGCGAAAAACTTGAAAAGTTTTGTTTGTTTGTATAACACATAATAATATGTATACACTGTATATTATAATTTATATGTAATATATATTGTTTAATATTTATACGTAAAATACAGTATTTAAATAATATGAATAAGAATACAGTATACATATACATATACAGTATACAGAATACATATACAGTATTTCCAAGGTTTTCGCCGACTATACCCAAAGCATAGCTTATAGCCTTAAGAACATCTACCTTTAATTGATGAACTACAATTAGTAAGTGGGAATTGTAGATATATGCAGCCAAATCTTCTTGAAGATGCTTTGGCTATATGTGAAAAGTTTAATAATTGTTTAACTTATTCTTACTAATAGTTCATACTAAATAAATATCCCAAAACGAAATAATTGCTTAAATTATGAGCGAGCGGCGCCCCCATTGCCTGCAGGTTAAAAACTTAAAAATTCTTTCAACAAAATATTTTCAAGACCAATTGCAATTGTCTGTCCGTATATACATCCTTCGATGAATTTCTTTTTCTTGTTTTATATATATACAATTAAATGCACTTTCATAAACAAGAATTTTTATTTTAGTTTTCTGCATACATTGAAGCTTTTCGCTGATTGGCAGTATTAGCATTATCAAATTTTTCAGACTGTCCAGCTGTAGTCATAGAACTATAAGGTACTGTGAAAATTTTGATAATGCTGATACTGCCAATCAGCGAAAAGCTTCAATGTAGGCAGAAAACTAAAATAAAAATTCTTGTTTATGAAAGTGTCATTTAATTTTGTGTGTGTGTGTGTGTGTGTGTGTGTGTGTGTGTGTGTGTGTGTGTGTGTGTATATATATATATATATATATATATATATATATATAACAAAAAAAACAACAACAAAACATTGTGACAGATTTATTTCAAAGTAGCTCATTATGATCACTGCGCAAAGTTTGAGCAACGTTAGCGAAATCGAACACAAAACAAAAACATAAATTCAGCGGAATCATACCATAAATTATTCCTTAGTTAGTGTTCGGCAGCTTGGCAAACCGGATTTGGAAAATTGGGAATTTCCAAGTGTTCTTTTGTTTTGTTTTGTTTGTTTTGGTTAATTGGAAGACATTCCGCCACACGATAGACTGACTTAAATGTACATTTTAAAAATCTTCATTTTAATACCTCCAGAATCAATTACAAATGCGGGTCGTGTTCGTGATCCGTACACTTATGGGGAATTAAGTCAGATACAGCCACTTTGTAGCGGGCTTCTTTGGCTGCATAGACCAAATGCAACTGCCGCGCTACCTACTAAATGTTCTTGTATTTAGTCATTCGTTTTTGCTTTACGTTTCAGGCGCACAATTTAGAAACTCACAAAAGATCAATTGAATCAATATATTAACCCATTGTAAGTTTTTGTTAAACTGTTTTGAAAGTCCATTTCCTAACAATGAGTGTGGGAGATAAAGACATCTCGAAATAAAATTTGAAAATAAACAAGATGAGCATTTCGAAAAATAAAACAATTTATTTGTATTTCTTAGAAATTTTTAGAAACTTTAATCTAGAATTTGAACGATAATGCCTTGTCCATGATGGGTCTTATTCAGATAATGCTGTGGGCGTGGGTGAGAACTCTAGCGATTTGTCAGTTTCTCCCAACATTTCCAGTTAGGATGCCAGGTGTTGACAGACAGTGGAGAGGACAAATTTTAATCAGCTCATGAATATGGTTAAGACAGGAGCAAATCCTATTGGTGAGCATAGAGCACCATTCATGGTTGATTGGAGGACTGACTGAGTCACAGAAAACGTCACTACCCGGAAAAGAATGATTCCCTAGCATTAGGAAAGTTACAGCACCACGTGACCAGGTTGACTAATACCGTACAAGTAAGATGTATTTACCAATATAGATTCTGTGAATAGTTTAATGGGCTGATAGTAGTAGTTAATTGAACACTACAATAGTCTAATGCAATGGAATACCTACAATGTAGGTCCTAGATGTTCATGTAAGCAATACTCATGGATGTTAGTAAAGCACCGCATGAACCAAAATAAAACAGTACTGAAACACAACATCAAGAGCACAGTGGTACAATATATTACAATGAAAATATTGGAAAGAACGCCAATAGGCTACTACAAAAATAACAAATAAAACAAGTTACTTAAGGTTAAACCCTTATGTACATTTCGATGACAATTACATCATCAGAGGGTCTTATTACAATCTAGCAAACAAGAAAATAACTATAGTTCACTCTAGTTTGTAACTTCTTATTTGCTAGATTGTAATTTTGTAATAAGACCCTCTGATGATGATGACATGGTCATCGAAATGTACATAAAGGTTTAATCTTAAGTAACTAGTTTTATTTGTTATTTTTTATTATTTTTGTGGTATTGGCGTTCTTTCCAATATTTTCATTGTAGTGTTGATACAGTTGTAAGATTTTATTTTGTTTTATTTACATAGTTTTACAAACAGAATGAAGTAAAAGAAGTTAGATTTGTTAGACTAGAGTATAAACATGTTCTGTTAGACTTCCGTCAAATTTGCGGCAACACTCTTGCCTTTATTGTATGTTTTGCGGCATTTTGGTAAAGAGTGGTTGTTTTATGCTCGTTACAGTCTACAGAGGGTTATTTTGCCTGTAGTTGGACTATGGTGGTTGGTGTTTTGTTTATCATTCCCCAGACGTAAGCATCAGGTGGTGTAAGATCGGGGAGCGGGGTGGGTAAGGAAAGTTTGTTCTAAGGGGGATGAGGCGTTGCGAAAAGTTTCTTGAAGGGAAGCAATGCTGTCTAAGGTAGTGTGGCTGGTAACGCCATTTTGAAGCATTGTGAACGAAAAGGTAAGTTTCGGGCACATTGATATATCCTGAGGAATCCTATAGCTGATTCAGGGCTTACAGTTTTTTTGGCGCATACAGTAAAAACCAATGTACTCATATTCTATTGAAAAACCCCAGTTTGTGACAAAATTAGAGATAAACGAATGTTAAAAAAGTGGCTTTAAATGCGGAATCCGTAACAGTAGACTGTTAGTATATTGCTCTGCATGTATCTGGATATTTTCTGAGAACACCATCCATGGCTAAATTAATTAACTTTTCATTCTGCCCGACCGTCATGACGGGTCGTCTTCTAGCAAAGCCCCGCTTCTAATTACTATATCTCGACAAGCAGTTGAGCAAGAATGAGTAGGCGTTGCAGGTTGCGGCGGGGTGGGGGGTATTAATTGGTGACGTCACAGCTCAGGCATGCACAGCAGGGCGCAACCTTGACCCTGCCTTCTACCCGGCCAACATTTGCATCTCTTGTCTTATCCGCGGCCCTCGCTCGTGTTACGGGATCTAGGCGGTATGCAGACGCGGTGTCTGGCGCGTCGCAGATGTGACCATGGGAAGCGTTCGACAACACAGAATGTACCAAATAATAAATAACTACGTTATTTCAACCTCGTTTGTTTTGTGGTTAAAATTTTAAACCAACAAACCTTAATATATTAGGAATGAGTTTCGTTTCTTCTGCTCAGGTAAGCAGTATTTCTTAAGCCTTGCCCGAAACCTTTGGTTAGTTCGGCGAACCTCTGTGCGTACTTGTACAAGCTTTCTCGTTACTAGATCCTTATCTAACTGTTCTTTCTGTTCCTCTTTGCTTTTCATCTTTGTCACCATTCCTCTCCGTTATGTAATCACACATCACCGATCCTTTACTGTCTTGACTGTTATTTACTCTCGTATATCTAGCTGTTAAGAAGATTCCAGAACCTATATCACCTCTGATTGACCATAAGGAAATTGCTCTTTCAGATCAGCCCTTTTTTGTCCAAAATAAGACATTCTACGACTCGTAGCTTCTTCTACGAAAGCTGTTTCTACTATTTGCCCAGGTTTAGAGTTACGAGGAGCTCCACGCTTGCTGGAGTAGTTGTGATATAATGGAAGCAAATTACATATTATTAACTGAAGATTTTATCACCCTGAAAAATTTATAAATACTGCCAGTTTTCGCCTATTCCTATATCATTATTCCCAGCGTAGTTTTGATATTTTGATTATTGACAAATATTTTATTTCTTTATACTGCTGTTCCGGACCCTGCAATTAGTAACCATTAATAGTAGAAATGTCTAAATGCAGAATGAAAAACTGAATTAACACAAGAAAATTTCATAAATTGAGTTTAAAAATGAAGATATTCACTATTTTAAAATTGCGATACACATCGCTTTACAATAATTTCGCAACACTCACAATGACAATTGTTAATGAAGATAATACTTGAAGATTACCGGACGAAGATAGGCCTACATGCCACGACGAAGACGTACGGCTGTTAATTGATTAGAGTTTCAAGGCAAAGAACACAATGGAAGTGTTGTGACTGTCAAGGATGTGGAAAGATTTTGAATGTAGGTAGAGTGTAATTTTGAATTTAACAATTTTCATTTGGAAAAGTGGGGAACGGTGTAACCCCGATGCAGCATCGCATATATAAACTAGGTCTATTCACCATCGTTATAATATAGAGGTGTCTCCACTAACTCCTGAGTAGGGACATGGATGAGGTAGAAATACAGGAAGAAATAAGGAAGCTAGAGAAGATTCTGTAACATTGGGCGAGGCGGGCTAGGTAGTCACTTCCGTACAGTAGACCTACCTTCTATCATGATCACAAAGAGGTGAGCGACCGGTACCTGGTCTATCGGGAAAAGAGTGTTAGCGCATGTACTTATCTCAACTAAGGGAAGTGTTATACAACTACACATTACTATATGTGTGTGAACAACAAGATATAAAAGTAATAGCAAACATAAAACGGATAGAAATGTTTGTTTAAAGCGCGTTATTAATTTTGATACACAGAGATGAAGGATGAAGAATTATGAAATACTTTGGGGGTTTTTGATGCGGAACGCATCATAACTTCACAGAAAGTATATTGTCTTGAGTATATGGTAAATATCTGGAAGAGGTTTGGCAAAGAAGGCGGTGACAATCGTTAATTCAAAACGAATCTTTGAGATAAGCCATAGAGACAGGTAGTTCTTGAGGAAGAGATTAAGATGAGAAGGAATTGGGGTTCAAGATACACAAATACAACGTTTATACATTTATAAAATTCTAAATGAAAGGCTAAACGGAATAAATATCAGCAGAGAAGATTAAATCATGTAATAAATGAACAAAAAGAACGGATTTAATAACAAAAGATAAAAAAGTTGTAACTGCTAAAATATTTATCTGCCAGGTTGTGCATTAATAAGTCGAGTATCATGGTTTTACTGACATTCCTAGCCGTTAACGAATTTAAATCTTGACGACGCGTATCGTAGAAGCTCCATCTGTCACAACTTTTCACGTACTGTATAAGGAGTATATAGAAAGTCTGTCGATGAAGATTCTCCGAAACACGACGGCAAGAGTTAACAGCATTAGTAGAAATGGCAGAAAACCATGACACTCGACATGTTAGGAAAGAGGTATTTGCCAGCCACGATCTTGCAAGGACATATTCTAGCAATGATAACGTCACGCTACTAATAAATAATTCAAGTAGTACCAAATTTGAAACACTGCAGTATGTAGAAACTGTAAAACATTGTTATCCTTTAGCCACGACCGAATTACGTTTTCCGTAACATCGGCTCGTACCGGAGGCTCCCGAGTGATTTACTCGCAGTCACCAAGGGTAGCGGCGATCAGTTTAGACGATCAAAAAGCAATAAATATTTGAGTGCATACAATTAAATGGCGTACAAGGTAGCGTTGCGGAATAATTGCCACGACCACACGATCCTATCTCCGAGTCTGTTCTCTTTAAGTTCACCAGCCAACACAGTTTATGAGTCAATTTCTGGCCTTTTTATTTTACCGGGCACGTTCTGCAACTACTGTTTTTCGAAATAGTGGAAAAACTAATAGTTTTCATTCTATTCGGAACTGTTGAGCAAGAATTCTTTGTGTCGCTCAACAGATACCTCCAAATATTTGTTAAATATATATTTGACTACATGTTCTCCCTAACATTACAATATTTTCCTCTGTTTTATTGGAAACAGAGTATTAGCCCTATATTGTGAAGTTACGAAAGGCAAAAAAATGTGACAAATAAACACACTTGGACACTTTCCTTCAGGAATCGAATTTATATTGCCCCAACACAAATTTCTAACGATCTTCTGATTATTATTTCATTTCTCCATTAGTATTTATTGTACAATTTTCTATAAGAATTAATGGATTTCATTTATTGTGTCCTCTCATTTTACAAGTTTAATACCATTAAGGCAACCATAATATGGTTAGGCCTGCAATTATATATATATATATATATATATATATATATATATATGTATATATATATATATATATATATATATATATATATATATATATATATATATATTATATATTGACTCGCTCTTCTACTGTTGTTGGGTTCACCTCGTCAATGCTGGATGAGATTCTAGCGAAACGTCGGAACTGCGAATTTATGGACTGCAGAATGAACGGATGTACTCCAGATAGTAACATTTCATCATATTTTTCCATCCGTGAAGGAATACGTATCAGCATATATATATATATATATATATATATATATATATATATATATATATATATATATATATATATATCGGTTATTCAAACACAATAATATTTATTAATTTATATTCATAAATAAAATAATAAATAAATTATGAATATAAATTAATAAATATTCTTGTATTTGAATAACCTATTTTGTTGTAAATATATATATATATATATATATATATATATATATATATAATATTAAATATAAAACAATAATATATAATATTATAATTTATTATACTTATATATTATAATTACATATATATATATATATATATATATATATATATATATATATATATACACCCGCAGAGTGCCCAATAAAACACACGTGAACAATAACCAAAAATATTTACCAAAAGTTCTATCAAACAAAACTACCAATGTTCCGCCAAACAAATTACCAAATTATCATTAAATAGATAAACCAAACAGCCACAAACAGATACACCGAATTACCACCATAAAAATACACCAATTAGCATCCAAATATAAATACTAATTTACACGCAAACAGATTTACTTCGAATTATATTTCTAAAGACGAACCCATTTAACTATTCCTAAAAAATAGAAACTCTAAAACACTATGAGTGTGCGTGCATGCGAGTGCGTGTAGATGTATTCTTTGTGCCTAACCGCCATTAAGGAATACGTATGTAAAAAAGTAATTGGAATATAGCCAGTTGAGAAGTGTAAGAAGATTTCCAAGAACTGGGAGAGCAGAGAATCATGGCACGTATGGGCAGTGTCGCCTTTCTGAAATAGAGCTAGTCCGCTATCGGACATTAGATTACCCATTTCTCTAAAATCACCATACCACTGTTGTGTTTCGATTACGCAAAACTGCATTGTTCGTCATTTACTGAAACTCTATAAGCCTACGCTCAGAGACCATGTTATATCATTGCATCTCCTCAATTAACTTTATTTACAGGTTTACAAACCAGCCTAATTAAACATTTGTTGCAAATAAATTCGCTTGTCGATGAAACAAGCCGGTGTTCCAGCAGTGTTCACAGTAATCGACATTGCAAACTGGTTTTACGATGGCTTATTGCGTTATCGATACTATGGTATACTTCATTAGTTTCGGTGGGACAGAAGCGAAACTCAAGGACATGTGAATCCGGGTTCGATGGTCCTGGATTTCACACTTTTGTGACAAAGACGAAGGCTTACAGATTCCATTATCTACTTACAGTGTAGGTTAAGGAATAGTTCGGGCTTTCCGCCAATCTGTTGAGCGACTATTTCGGCTTGGGATTGTCCCAAGCTTACCAGCAGCTTCTTGAGCGACTATTTCGGCTTGGGATTGTCCCGGGCTTACCAGCAAAATATTGAGCGACTATTTCGGCTTGGGATTGTCCCAAGCTTACCAGCATCTTGTTGAGCGACTATTTCGGCTTGGGATTGTCCAGGGCTTACCAGCAAAATATTGAGCGACTGACTATTAGTGTATGGCAAAGATCCGGTCTTTCCGTCAATCCGTTGAGCGACTATTGAGGCTTGGGATTGTCTCGGGCTTACCAGCAACCTATTGAGCGACTGACTATTAGTGTATGGCAAAGATCCGGTCTTCCCGCCAATCCGTTGAGCGATTATTTCGGCTTGGGATTGTCTCGGGTTTACCAGCAACCTATTGAGCGACTTACTATTAGTGTATGGCAAAGATCCGGTCTTTCCGCCAATCCGTTGAGCGACTATTTCGGCTTGGGATTGTCCCGGGCTTACCAGCAACCTATTGAGCGACTGACTATTAGTGTATGGCAAAGATCCGGTCTTTCCGTCAATCCGTTGAGCGATTATTTCGGCTTGGGATTGTCCCGGGCTTACCAGCAACCTATTGAGCGACTGACTATTAGTGTATGGCAAAGATCCGGTCTTTCCGCCAATCTGTTGAGCGACTATTTCGGCTTGGGATTGTCCCGGGCTTACCAGCAACCTATTGAGCGACTGACTATTAGTGTATGGCAAAGATCCGGTCTTTCCGTCAATCCGTTGAGCGACTATTGAGGCTTGGGATTGTCTCGGGCTTACCAGCAACCTATTGAGCGACTGACTATTAGTGTATGGCAAAGATCCGGTCTTCCCGCCAATCCGTTGAGCGATTATTTCGGCTTGGGATTGTCTCGGGTTTACCAGCAACCTATTGAGCGACTTACTATTAGTGTATGGCAAAGATCCGGTCTTCCCGCCAATCCGTTGAGCGACTATTTCGGCTTGGGATTGTCCCGGGCTTACCAGCAACCTATTGAGCGACTGACTATTAGTGTATGGCAAAGATCCGGTCTTTCCGTCAATCCGTTGAGCGATTATTTCGGCTTGGGATTGTCCCGGGCTTACCAGCAACCTATTGAGCGACTGACTATTAGTGTATGGCAAAGATCCGGTCTTTCCGCCAATCTGTTGAGCGACTATTTCGGCTTGGGATTATCCCGGGCTTACCAGCAACCTATTGAGCGACTGACTATTAGTGTATGGCAAAGATCCGGTCTTCCCGCCAATCCGTTGAGCGACTATTTCGGCTTGGGATTGTCTCGGGCTTACCAGCAACCTATTGAGCGACTGACTATTAGTGTATGGCAAAGATCCGGGTTTTCCGTCAATCCGTTGAGCGATTATTTCGGCTTGGGATTGTCCCGGGCTTACCAGCAACCTATTGAGCGACTGACTATTAGTGTATGGCAAAGATCCGGTCTTTCCGCCAATCTGTTGAGCGACTATTTCGGCTTGGGATTGTCCCGGGCTTACCAGCAACCTATTGAGCGACTGACTATTAGTGTATGGCAAAGATCCGGTCTTTCCGTCAATCCGTTGAGCGACTATTGAGGCTTGGGATTGTCTCGGGCTTACCAGCAACCTATTGAGCGACTGACTATTAGTGTATGGCAAAGATCCGGTCTTCCCGCCAATCCGTTGAGCGATTATTTCGGCTTGGGATTGTCTCGGGCTTACCAGCAACCTATTGAGCGACTTACTATTAGTGTATGGCAAAGATCCGGTCTTCCCGCCAATCCGTTGAGCGACTATTGAGGCTTGAGATTGGCTTTGGGTTTACGACAACCTATTAATCGACTATTTAGGTTTAGGAATGTCCTGGGCTTTCCGCCAACCTGTTGAGTGACTATTTATGTACGGTAAGGTCCAGTCATCCCGCCAGTCTGTTGAGCGACAGTTTAAGCTAGTGTTTGGCCTGGGCTTTCTGACAACCTATTGAGCGAGTATTTAGTTTTGGGAATGCACTGATCTTCTCGCCAATCGGTTGAGCGACTGTTAAAGCTTGTGATTGGCCTGGGCTTTCTGACAACCTATTGAGCGAGTATTTAGTTTTGGGAATGCACTGATCTTCTCGCCAATCGATTGAGCGACTGTTAAGGCTAGTGTTTGGCCTGGGCTTTCTGACAACCTATTGAGCGAGTATTTAGGTTTGGAAATGCACTGATCTTCTCGCCAATCAGTTGAGCGACTGTTAAGGTTTGTGATTGGCCTGGGCTTTCTGACAACCTATTGAGCAAGTATTTAGATTTTGGGCTCGCTAATCGGTTGAGCGACTGTTAAAGCTTGTGATTGGCCTGGGCTTTCTGACAACCTATTGAGCGAGTATTTAGTTTTGGGAATGCACTGATCTTCTCGCCAATCGATTGAGCGACTGTTAAGGCTAGTGTTTGGCCTGGGCTTTCTGACAACCTATTGAGCGAGTATTTAGGTTTGGAAATGCACTGATCTTCTCGCCAATCAGTTGAGCGACTGTTAAGGTTTGTGATTGGCCTGGGCTTTCTGACAACCTATTGAGCAAGTATTTAGTTTTGGGCTCGCTAATCGGTTGAGCGACTGTTAAGGCTTGTGATTGGCCTGGGCTTTCTGACAACCTATTGAGCGAGTATTTAGTTTTGGGAATGCACTGATCTTTTCGCCAATCGGTTGAGCGACTGTTAAGGCTTGTAATTGGCCTGGGCTTTCTGACAACCTATGTGAGCGAGTATTTAGGTTTGGAAATGCACTGATCTTCTCGCCAATCAGTTGAGCGACTGTTAAGGTTTGTGATTGGCCTGGGCTTTCTGACAACCTATTGAGCAAGTATTTAGTTTTTGGCTCGCTAATCGGTTGAGCGACTGTTAAGGCTTGTGATTAGCCTGGGCTTTCTGACAACCTATTGAGCGAGTATTTAGTTTTGGGAATGCACTGATCTCCTCGCCAATCGGTCGAGCGACTGTTAAGGCTTGAGATTGGCCTGGACTTTCCGACAATCTATTGATCGACTATTTAGGTTTAGGAATGTCCTGGGCTTTCCGCCAACCCAGTTGAGAAACTGCCAAATTGGTTCATCATAGGTTTATGTTAGCAAAAGAGAGAAAAACATTTTATTTTTTGTATTATAGAATGCTGTAGTACAACGCATTGGTATTCATACTTTCAACTGTTTCTTTCTCCTTCTACTAAAGTTTCGATGGATGTATTACAACCTGTATAAAATTATATTTTACATATCCGTATACATTCTGTACAAATATCGTGCGTGCATCGAGCGACACAAGTAATATTTCATAGTATTTGTAAATATATCTCGATTTTAATTTTAAGAAATAATTTGTATTATTTGTTTAAATACTGAAAAGTTGAGGCACCTAATTATATACTTGAAAAACACAATATACACATTATTAAAATTATTACTTATTTGGTTGTTTTATAAAGATAGCAGTTTCAGAAGATGTCTCCTCGCAGTTACGTTCTGACATGAAATTATGACGTATCTAGAGAAACGGCCATCTTTCTGCAATAACAAAGTCAGTGAGCGTTATTTTTTTTAAGAAGCGTTCTTTAAACTCTTGAAGAAGTAAAATAATTTGTTTTGTTGTATTTATAGGCTTCTGTAAAGTATTTATAGAAAAAGCAAATAATATTTTTAAATAAAAGTTTTAAAATTATTCTAATTTTTAAAAGAAGCAGTTCATCGTTCTTGTGTGAAAAACTATGTAATATATAATGAAAGACAACATTCTATATATATAATGATGTAATGTAGTGTATAATCATTATGCGGTATATATTATGCAATAACTTTGCAGGAAAGGGTTAGAGGAAACAGATTGGGGAATCCCAAACCCTGGTTAAGGAATGTAAGAGCTGCAGGTATCAACAGTGAAAGATTCAGCAATTTCGAAAATAGCTAATCGCTCGCCTTTGGAAGAAGGGTCGCCCAAATAAGTTTAAATAGCTCGTCTCTCGCAGAACTTTATAAAAAGCCGCAACCTTAAAAATAAAATTATAATTTGGTTACCAATTGTTCTTCATTCTAATTAAGTCTTGATAACCCATTAGATTGTTTGAGTTGTCAGTTATATTGTTTGACAGAGTAATGATTACTTTATCAATTCGTGACGTAAGAGTATTGCTGGACGTTCGCACCTTGCGAGTGTTCAACTTTCTCACTTAATCCTTGGCAAATATGGGTTGTTTAAAATCCTTTTATGACGAAAGCTTTAAGTGGCCAAAGGTTTTCTATATTTAGTGGCATTTTTTAGTTATCCCGGGAGATAGGATAAACGAATATTGTTTCATTTGTAGATGATTTTACTATAAAACGGTGTTTTTGCATATCTCTTAAAAAATACTAATAAAATGTAATTTTAAAAGGGCAAGATTTGCAATTCACCAGTGAGATATTCAACTTTTAAATAAACATTAATTATACTTTATTATACAATAAGTATGTGTTGACTTACTTAGCCAAAACCATTTGTAACTTTTGCAGTGTACATTTTATATTAATGTAGTACTTAAAAGATTAATTTAGGTTGAGGCCTGTAGAATATAAAATTTTAAAAAATACACACATTAGGACAATTAGTATATTTTATTAATCAAGTAACATAAATAAAGAAATTGTTCAAATCAATTCCTACTTAGGTCAACAAAGACAAATTTTCTTTTAGTTACTTTTTATTAAATAACTATAATTAATATAAATAAAGTAACATAACCAATCCGTTAAAACCACTGTGCTACCATATAACCTATAACATAAAATCAGCTGTTTTTTGAAAACATATGGTATCATTTATTTTAAGTAAATTGGGTCGAAATAGGTATATTGCATTCCTTGCCCCTGTTGTGAAACATATTTTGCCCATATAAAACTAAAATTAATTAATAAATAAATTTAAGTAATGAATTAAGTTAATATTTTTTTAAAATGTATTAACATAAAGTGTCATCCCCTATAAATATAAAAAAATATATTTGAATTGAGTAGGCTATATGAATATATAGTATTTTAATAACGAATAAAAATTTGAATATATATATATATATATATATATATATATATATATATTTGTAGCTATGCAACACTGTTATCTTGTAGGCCTATTCAATTATCACTTTCACTATATGTACTTAAACAAGAATCTTACTTGGTATTTATGCGAGTTAACTTTCAAAGATTGGTCGTATCTCCATCATCGGGCATCACTGACCGGGGGTTGTAGTATACTACAATACATAGTGAAAGTATGTATATATATATATATATACATAGTGAAAGTATGTATATATATATATATATATATATATATATATATATATATATATATATATATATATATATATATATATAGAAAAATCGTAAATAATGTTTGTTAATAATAATTTTCAAAATAAGGTAATATTGAAATATGTAAAATAAAAACTTTTGTCCTCATTTTTCTGTCGCTTTGGAAAAAATAGCCAAAAATGATGAATTTAAAGTTTGTAAAATTTTGCTGCATACGTAGGCCCATACAATATTAGCTTTTATTGATATAGTCCTTGCTTTAACATGAAGGGAAGAATCGTACCACGTAAAGCCTATTTTCGGCACGCAACACATTTTTATGAAAGTATCGTTAGGCCAACAATAAACACATTCATTAACATGGAATCAAGGGAGAACACAATGGGCTAGCCTCCGCCTGGCGAATGGAATTTTTCCTAAGAACCTGGGCAGAGCCGCCCTCATTGGAGGGCTTCCAAAATGGGAACCACTTGGATGAAAATAATTGGCACTCATTAGACCCGAGTGGGCCGCGGGTTCGCCTACCTGTCACCCGGCTCAATGCAGTGCCATAACATCGGAGGTTTATTTCAGGGCTTAGCTTTGATGGGCAATGAATAAATCATGCTAACAAGAAGACATGATCTACCGTCGGGCTCGGTGGCTGGGCGGGGCGTGCTAAAATTGAGTTTTACTGTTTGCTTGCTTCAGGATTTTAAAAGATCGCGCATTCAATTTTTCATAGTTTCCCATAACAAGCAAATATTTTGTTATTTTAAAATAGGACTTCAAATCAGAAATAAAGATTTTATGACAATTTAAAAATGATAACACTCAAGTATTTACATTTTCACTTAGAAGCTTGTATTAATAATTATCGAGAACTTTTGAAACCTAACTTGTTAACACAACAACCTAACCTGATTCAATGTTAGATTAGGTTAGGTATATAATTGAAGTGTGTATAATTTACTTACACCAGCAGTAGCAAACATGCACAATGTATATTAGCATGTGTAGATGCTATATCTAACCCTTTAAGATGTAATTTGTGTCCTATGGGACTATTCTATAAAATGCTGCTGAGAACAATTATTTCCAAGGCTTCAAATCTGTGCCAAAGTAGAACGCGTATGATGTGTATAAGCAATGAAAATACACCTGTTAAATTCTTTGGATAACTTCCTATTTCCTCGATAAAATTGGCATGCTTCCGAACGCTTACAAAGGTCAACATCACGACACTTGAACTATTTAACATCAGAACCTGGATTATTACGCACCACATATAGTGCGTACCACGTAACCGTGCACTTGTACCTGAGAGATCGCAGTAGGCGAAGAGGGAAGCAGAGGGTCAGTAAAAATACTTTCCTACAAACATGATAAGTACTGTTAAAACACAGACTTGCACGAGGCGGTGAATATTAGATACATTTATTGGCAAATTAGCTTCCGTATGAAATAACAAACAATCTAGAAATATGTGTAGACATACCGGATGCAGAAGCTGTATTTCCCATTCGTCCATATTTTTCGTAGACGATACAATCATTATAGCTTATTATCTTGAAACTACGACTCCATCCACAGACTGGAACCCGAGACATGAACAGTACTACATACACGTATAAAAACAAGAACCTATTTTCATCCAGAAACAAAATTAAACGTAGTAAAATGTTGCTATTGGCCGAACGCCAATCTGTATAAACTAGTTGAACCTCACTTGGAGGAAAGACGATAAAAAGTAATGTTGAAAAAAATTGTTTTGAATGCCGGCCATTTTGTAACTAATTATTTCCCTAGACTTCTTCTACTGACTATAAAAAGAAAAATACTTAATTTCACTGTCAATTTGAAACCGGTTATTTTAAAAACTTTCGAGGCCGTTTATGGCGATGACTCTGTTAGAACACAATCTGTTGAAAAACGGAGAGTACTCTCTAAAACCGATAACTACAATCCTAAGGACGAGTACAAAGCTGAAAATATGATTTACTTTGCAGATTAATTCCAAGTGACGTGAAATTGTTTCCTCTTACAAAACGCTTTCTCTTTCATTAAAGCTGGGAAGACAGTAAAGTTAATTTGACCCGCGTACCACGCTTCTTCCTGATCGGCCTGCCAGTGTCACTTCCTGTCGGACATACACCGCAACGACACACTTGCACAGGACGTCTATCTGTCCATCTCTGTCGCTTCCATCAATGGTCGGCGTGACCCACTTTGGGATTAAAGCGAATCATTAGGCTTCCTAATGGCGAGAATCACATCGGCTTGATTCTTGGGAAAAGAATACAGAATGTTCTAACTTGTAGATAGAAATGCAAGAAGGAAAGAAATGATACAGTCAGGACAGAATAAAGCAAGTCTTTTGTTGAAACCTTATAGTGCAACGTTTACAAAATTTAACGACTCTGCCAAAAAACTAACGGTAACTGATTTAGGTTTAGGAAGCTACACACCTGTTACCGTGTCTGGTGTTTATTGTATTACGCAAACGGTTAAGCCTCCACTGATTCATTAAAGTCACCGAAGCGAGAAACTCTCTCCAATTACCGGAACCCACCACAATAAATCTCAACTTGTACAGATCCTGTTAAAATCCCATCATACTGATACTAATAAAAACTTTCCGTAGCAGTAACCGTAACATTATACTACTCGATACTCTATACTACGCTCCTACCATACGTTAAGGTGTTAATTTCCTCGAAGCAAAGAGGAGCTCTATTCAGTGGATCAAGTAACTCAAGGCAGGGGAGGAACCAAAGTGGACTCCCCCTAATTTTTATAATACTAAACAACCACTGAATGATTATGAATTCTGGAATAATATTTGGTATATCGGTCAAGACAGAGAGGGATAATAGTAAGCATAGTTTGTATGAGGATTGTTGATGATAAAGAATCGATGTGACGTTTAAACATTATTTTTTGTTTGCGACGTTTATAATCGGTTGATTCTTCATCAGGATGTATTTTTAAAGTAACATATGTGAATATGAAAAAATTGGAGTTGGAACAGACATTGTCAATTCGGGGCGGGTTGCGGTGGGTCTCGTGTGCAGTCACTTCTTTGGAGTAAAACTTCTCTATTTAGTTATGTACAAAACATCTATTACGTCTCCCTTCGTTTAAGAAATGGGATAAGGTGATTTTATTGGAAAAGAGCTACAGTTACCAAAATCTCCCCCAGTCTGACATATAGGGGAATCTTATGTCATATGTTAAGGACCACTTTTTCCTGATATATATCTTCTATTGATCGCTTTGTTTTTCAGAAGTATTTGCCTTGTGACAGTTTCAATACGAAATTAATAATAGTCGTTGGTTATAAACCATATTAAATTTTTTTTTAACTCTGTTAATTTCTTTTTAAAGAAATTATATATAAATAAATATTCCCGTTGATATATAAATAAATGTGCGTGTGTGTGTGTGTGTAAAATTTAGTTTATACGTATTTACGTATAGTAATAGTTGTTGGTTTTAAACCATATTTTAATATTTTTTAACCCTGTTAATTTCATTTTAAAGCCCCCCAGTGAAAGAAATAAAAACTGGACGGAACAAAGTAGCTCGGTTATCAGAGGTTGAAACGTCGAACACACCTTACACACTTTCTTTCCGCACATTGCTTTCTACACTATCGTGCTTATTATCAGTCTGTGTGTAACTTACATAACCTCAAACACTAAGCACAGCTGATAATTCACCGCGCGACGACACCAGCGCGACCTCTCGGCTAACTCTCGACCCATTTGTCACTTCCGTGATTGCTATAGGTATTTACATATATTACCAAACCTGAAGAACACTCGAGCCTACGAAATCGGCCCACATAAAATATTTGCCCACTTATCTGTTTGTACACAAAAGTGTTCTGACAACAGAAGAAAATTATTAGCTCCCTTTATGGCTACTGAGACACGCTGAGGTCTCTGAACTTTGACCAAAACTCCTTCAAAAGTTTAGCGTTTAGTGTAATAATAATGACAATAATAATATTAATAATGGTACTACTACTACTAATAATGATGATGACGCAACTTTCTTTCATATGTTAAATGAGTAGTGTATTATTAATAATAATGATAACGATGACGATGATGACGACGAAGATCACGAAGATGATTATGATGGATGAATGAAAACAATAATTGCGGTAATAAAGAGGGTGTCTTCTCTACAACCTCGTACGTTTATTGGTTAATAATAATATTAGTTATAATAAAAATAATAGTAATAATAATAGTAGAAATGATGATAATGGCGCCACTTTCTTTGAAATGTTTGGGGTGTAGTGTATTAATAATAATAATAATAATAATGATGATACTAATATGAGTAATAATAATGATGATGGATCGATGGATGATAATGATGATGACGCGACGACAACGATGATGATGATGATGAATGGATGATAATGATGATGATGATGATGGATCGATGGATGTTGATGATGACGCGACGACGACGGTAATGATAACAATAACTACGGTAATAAAGTAGGTACCTCCTCTACATCCTCGTGCGTTTATTGTTTATTTACTAATTGTACAAATAAGACTGAAATATCGTAACAATTAACGCTACGCAAGTGAATCAATATAGTAAAAGTCTGCAAATAAAGAGTTGAAATAATTATAAGTAACAGTTAGTGAATCCGTATATAAATGTTAGAATCAAGCGTGCTGCTTTTAAACGAAAAAAAACAATAAAATACGGTACATATGTATTCATAAACTTTATTTTATCTCGATAGAGACCTTCTTCAGTTTATTTCGATAGATTTACTTAGCTTTTAAACCCCAGCCCACGTGACCCTTTGCCCACGTCAGTCAGCAATGATTATACTGAACAATCTAGAAATATGTGTAGACATACCGGATGCAGAAGCTGTATTTCCCATTCGTCCATATTTTTCGTAGACGATACAATCATTATAGCTTATTATCTTGAAACTACGACTCCATCCACAGACTGGAACCCGAGACATGAACAGTACTACATACACGTATAAAAACAAGAACCTATTTTCATCCAGAAACAAAATTAAACGTAGTAAAATGTTGCTATTGGCCGAACGCCAATCTGTATAAACTAGTTGAACCTCACTTGGAGGAAAGACGATAAAAAGTAATGTTGAAAAAAATTGTTTTGAATGCCGGCCATTTTGTAACTAATTATTTCCCTAGACTTCTTCTACTGACTATAAAAAGAAAAATACTTAATTTCACTGTCAATTTGAAACCGGTTATTTTAAAAACTTTCGAGGCCGTTTATGGCGATGACTCTGTTAGAACACAATCTGTTGAAAAACGGAGAGTACTCTCTAAAACCGATAACTACAATCCTAAGGACGAGTACAAAGCTGAAAATATGATTTACTTTGCAGATTAATTCCAAGTGACGTGAAATTGTTTCCTCTTACAAAACGCTTTCTCTTTCATTAAAGCTGGGAAGACAGTAAAGTTAATTTGACCCGCGTACCACGCTTCTTCCTGATCGGCCTGCCAGTGTCACTTCCTGTCGGACATACACCGCAACGACACACTTGCACAGGACGTCTATCTGTCCATCTCTGTCGCTTCCATCAATGGTCGGCGTGACCCACTTTGGGATTAAAGCGAATCATTAGGCTTCCTAATGGCGAGAATCACATCGGCTTGATTCTTGGGAAAAGAATACAGAATGTTCTAACTTGTAGATAGAAATGCAAGAAGGAAAAAATAATAATACAGTCAGGACAGAATAAAGCAAGTCTTTTGTTGAAACCTTATAATGCAACGTTTACAAAATTTAACGACTCTGCCAAAAAACTAACGGTAACTGATTTAGGTTTAGGAAGCTACACACCTGTTACCGTGTCTGGTGTTTATTGTATTACGCAAATGGTTACGCCTCCACTGATTCATTAAAGTCACCGAAGCGAGAAACTCTCTCCAATTACCGGAACCCACCACAATAAATCTCAACTTGTACAGATCCTGTTAAAATCCCATCATACTGATACTAATAAAAACTTTCCGTAGCAGTAACCGTAACATTATACTACTCGATACTCTATACTACGCTCCTACCATACGTTAAAGTGTTAATTTCCTCGAAGCAAAGAGGAGCTCTATTCAGTGGATCAAGTAACGCAAGGCAGGGGAGGAACCAAAGTGGACTCCCCCTAATTTTTATAATACTAAACAACCACTGAATGATTATGAATTCTGGAATAATATTTGGTATATCGGTCAAGACAGAGAGGGATAATAGTAAGCATAGTTTGTATGAGGATTGTTGATGATAAAGAATCGATGTGACGTTTAAACATTATTTTTTGTTTGCGACGTTTATAATCGGTTGATTCTTCATCAGGATGTATTTTTAAAGTAACATATGTGAATATGAAAAAATTGGAGTTGGAACAGACATTGTCAATTCGGGGCGGGGTGCGGTGGGTCTCGTGTGCAGTCACTTCTTTGGAGTAAAACTTCTCTATTTAGTTATGTACAAAACATCTACTACGTCTCCCTTCGTTTAGGAAATGGGATAAGGTGATTTTATTGGAAAAGAGCTACAGTTACCAAAATCTCCCCCAGTCTGACATATAGGGGAATCTTATGTCATATGTTTAGGACCACGTTTTCCTGATATATATCTTCTATTGATCGCTTGGTTTTTCAGAAGTATTTGCCTTGTGACAGTTTTAATACGAAATTAATAATAGTCGTTGGTTATAAACCATATTAAATTTGTTTTTAACTCTGTTAATTTCTTTTTAAAGAAATTATATATAAATAAATATTCCCGTTGATATATAAATAAATGTGCGTGTGTGTGTGTGTAAAATTTATTTTATACGTATTTACGTATAGTAATAGTTGTTGGTTTTAAACCATATTTTAATATTTTTTAACCCTGTTAATTTCATTTTAAAGCCCCCCAGTGAAAGAAATAAAAACTGGACGGAACAAAGTAGCTCGGTTATCAGAGGTTGAAACGTCGCACACACTTTACACACTTTCTTTCCGCACATTGCTTTCTACACTATCGTGCTTATTATCAGTCTGTGTGTAACTTACATAACCTCAAACACTAAGCACAGCTGATAATTCACCGCGCGACGACACCAGCGCGACCTCTCGGCTAACTCTCGACCCATTTGTCACTTCCGTGATTGCTATAGGTATTTACATATATTACCAAACCTGAAGAACACTCGAGCCTACGAAATCGGCCCACATAAAATATTTGCCCACTTATCTGTTTGTACACAAAAGTGTTCTGACAACAGAAGAAAATTATTAGCTCCCTTTATGGCTACTGAGACACGCTGAGGTCTCTGAACTTTGACCAAAACCCCTTCAAAAGTTTAGCGTTTAGTGTAATAATAATGACAAGAATAATATTAATAATGGTACTACTACTAATAATGATGATGACGCAACTTTCTTTGATATGTATAATGAGTAGTGTATTATTAATAATAATGATAACGATGACGATGATGACGAAGATGATTATGATGGATGAATGAAAACAATAATTGCGGTAATAAAGAGGGTGTCTTCTCTACAACCTCGTACGTTTATTGGTTAATAATAATAATAGTTATAATAAAAATAATAGTAATAATAATAATAGAAATGATGATAATGGCGCTACTTTCTTTGAAATGTTTAGCGTGTAGTGTATTAATAATAATGATGATACTAATATGAGTAATAATAATGATGATGGATCGATGGATGATAAAGATGATGACGCGACGACAACGATGATGATGATGATGATGATGAATGGATGATAATGATGATGGATCGATGGATGATAATGATGATGACGCGACGACAACGATGATGATGATGATGATGAATGGATGATAATGATGATGATGATGATGGATCGATGGATAATGATGATGACGCGACGGCGACGACGACGGTAATGATAACAATAACTACGGTAATAAAGTAGGTACCTCATCTACATCCTCGTGCGTTTATTGTTTATTTACTAATTGTACAAATAAGACTGAAATATCGTAACAATTAACGCTACGCAAGTGAATCAATATAGTAAAAGTCTGCAAATAAAGAGTTGAAATAATTATAAGTAACAGTTAGTGAATCCGTATATAAATGTTAGAATCAAGCGTGCTGCTTTTAAACGAAAAAAACAATAAAATACGGTACATATGTATTCATAAACTTTATTTTATCTCGATAGAGACCTTCTTCAGTTTATTTCGATAGATTTACTTAGCTTTTAAACCCCAGCCCACGTGACCCTTTGCCCACGTCAGTCAGCAATGATTATACTCCATCTTGTAGCACCCGTGATAAACCTACAACAATCGAGGCCCGACACAGAAATCTGAGCTGTACCAATTTATTGGGAAGGTCATCATACAAAATATCAACATAAATATTTACTAGCATTTATTTATACAAAATTATTTGAAAAAAACAAAATCGTAAGACAAAAAGGAAAAAATGGTCCAAACAAAAACTTTTATTTTAAAAAGATGAATTCTGGAAGTTTTAGGAAAATACTTGAAATTCGTCTGTCAATAAAAAAAAGCTACAACATCGCTTGTAAAGATATAGACCTATTGACACTTATATATATAGTATAATTATAGCATTGACCCATCTAACGTAGAATTTCAAACAAGGTGTATGTATAAACAATCGTCCATCCACAATGGTAAGTCCTGTATTTTTGTAGCTACAAAATATTATTTTAAATATTCACTTTTCGTCCTTACTTGGTTTTTTAGAGATAGCTCTTATCAGCTGCCTCACTTGTACGTCATTGTATGATACTAGCGTATATATATTTTAAACATCTTTGATGTCTTTATTTTAAGCAGACACCACGTCTTTACGGGTTGTCTAAATATTCTAAAACTCCATTATACCGTCCAGTATACACCGTTGCCCCGTCCCACCCCCGGATTTACATTCCTGACTTACATTCTCACAACGACTCACACACAATTCAAAGATTAAAAACATGTAACAGTTCACTTAACGTAAATTTAACCACAGATCCGTCTACAGCGTGTCCAAAGTGTGATCAGTATTTAACCGTCATGATACACTTTTGAATCTGTGTCCCGTTATTGTACACAATTAATATGTCGTTAGGAGTCCATTCGTGCTAAAGATACACCTCTGATCATACACGGAAGGTTTTTTTTATCTCTGCCCGCATGAACGGCTGTTAGATTTTTATTGGTCACTGGTGATGGGACAGGTATCAAAACTGAATTTAGTTTCTAGGTTATGTCATTATGTAGCCTACTACTACAAAGGGGTAACTGTAAAGTAATGCTGTAGCATACATTGGGGCATTTGTTTATATACTTTGTTTTCGGCCTCTTTTTTAATTATTTGTCGCATAACCAAAGAAAATTGAATTTTCCATTGTCTTGGAAAATCATTATCCCACTTGAAGATGTCAGAACTGGTAAGAAACTGTATTCCCTAATGACCGAGTCCAGGTAACAGTCGTATTGGAAAGCAAAGCAGTTCTTAGCCAAAGACTTACCTTTCATCTCAATCATTGATATGGAAAGGCTGAGCAGGCACATTTCACACTTTCCAAAACGTCGTTTTTACTGGCAAAGATTTAGCCTAATGTTTACTGGTTCACAATGACTAATTTCAATGGAATTAAATGTTACGAAATATTTAGTTGCTAACGTTTGGAAATAATACTTGTGTCGAGTTTATGGTTGCAGTTGTTTGTTGAATTCCAATTAGAAAAAGTGGAATATTATTATTTATATACAATTCTTCGACCCCCCTTTACAGCCGTGATTACCTCGTTAGACGATGCCGACCCGGCAGAGTAATCCGTGTTAATGGATGTCGTACAAGCAGTGGAGTGTTCACACCCATGGCCACTTCAATTTTCCGCGACAAACGATCCACCGGCCTACATAACATAGTGGGAGGACCGGGCGGGTCCAAATTACCAAAACACTCTCATTAGGACGACGTATCGAATCACGCCATCTGGTGCCATTTATTAACAGTTACGCCTGTTTATATTTAATTTGCAGCTAATTAATAACAAAGTGTTTCCATTCATACGACTTTGTATACAATTGTAATACTGAGGACTACTATAACATCGAATCACGTAGAACCTTGATACAATGGTTAACCTGACAGGTGCGCAAAAACGATGCGCGATGTATAACTTAATCTTTCCTGATTTACAAAAAAAAAAAAAAAAAAAAATCATTTTTAAAACAAATTCATCATACTTCAAGCAACACCCAAATATTTACAAGATTTGGCCATTTAATAAAGATACAAGTTTTATTAGATTTTATTTTATCAAACATTTTAAAATGCATTTTATGAATGTATTTTAACATCGATATGAAACAAATCAACAGACATAGATTGATTTCTTAATATAGACGGCACATCTTCATCTCTGTTAGGAATATTTGTATGTATTTGAATAAATATTTCTGCAAGACATGAAAATATTTCTCTTTGTTGGCGTGTTTCGGAATACTCCATTCTTAAAACTACTAAAGTTAACAACTTTGAGAATGAAGTTAGTTACTCCCAAACGCGTCAACAAAGAATAATATTTTAACATCGATATGAAACAAATCAACAGACATAGATTGATTTCTTAATATAGACGGCACATCTTCATCTCTGTTAGGAATATTTGTATGTATTTGAATAAATATTTCTGCAAGACATGAAAATATTTCTCTTTGTTGGCGTGTTTCGGAATACTCCATTCTTAAAACTGCTATAGTTGGCAACTTTGAGAATAAAGTTAGTTACTTCCAAACGCGTCAACAAAGAATAATATTTTAACACTAGGAAAGGCAGAAAATTGTACTCAAATGTAGACATATATCAAATATGTATCTAAACAAGACAATATCTATAACTTAATCAAATTAAAAACCAGTTCTTGGTTTTTAGCCTTGATCACTTTTGTATAAATTTTACAACCTAGATTGTCGCACATTGCTTCGACGCTCTACTATAAAGATCCCTGAATAAAATACTAATTTCTCTTTCTGATCGGACATTAAAGAGCAAAATATTAATGAATACTCAACAAGGACACACATAATCGCCTACTGCACACAACAAAAGTTCGGGGACTGAAGTTTAAGGGCTTATAAAATCTAATTTGTATTATCAATTTTCATAAAGATTAAGAAAATCTTAATTTTATTGTGTGTTAATTGACTTTTTTTAAAAAAATATTACCTTTCCATTTAATGCATAGCCGAAACAATATAAACAAAAAAATTTCAGAGTCAATTCCTACTTAAATCAACAAAATAAAATTTTATTTGAGTTTGATTAATAAATTACCGACAATAAATTATTATAATATCTATGCGATAAATAGCTGTTCTACAACATAACCTATAAAATGAAACCTATCAGCTGTCTTATGAAATCATGTTATTACTTATTTAGAGCCAAATGGGAGAAAATAACTATATTGCATACCTTGCCCCTTTTGTAAAACTTTTTCTCACATATAAAACATTAAATTCATTAAATTTAATTATTGAATTAGTATTTGAAAAAAAACCATCAATTGTTATCCCCTTCAAGTTAAAAAATTGTATTTTAACTTGAGTGGATAAATAAAAAGTATTGTATTAACGATTGAAAAATATTAATAAATTTATATATATATATACATATAAGAAGAGTATGAGCTAATAGTAGGAAATGAAAAATGTATGTATGTACACACACACACACACACACACACACACACACACACACACACACACACACACACACACACACACACACACACACACACACACACACACACACACACACACACACACACACACACACACACACACACACACACACACACACACACACACACACACACACACACATATATATATATATATATATATATATAAGAAGAGTATAAACTGATGGTAGGGATTGAAAAATGCAAAGTTTTTGCCTTATTTATAAATTGAGAAGAAACAGGAGAACTAATCGAGTTAAACGTCATACGGATAGGGCAGCAGCCATTTTATGTTTCACCGAGTTATAATCGTTCAACTATGAAGTTATGCAATTAAAGGGTTCATCGAACGCCGCCAAAGAATTAAGCTCACCGCAGTTGATTCACTGATAGTTGCAACGGCAGCTTGAAGGCAAAAGGGAGATAGATTCGAGTCAATGACGTCAGATTTTCAGGTTACGTTACTGATTTTCATTGAAACAAATTAAAAAATCAAACTGTATACGCCACATAAAAATTGTCTTGTTGCTCATACCTAGCATATCCATCTATCAGTTTTATATGGGCCGTTTATATCTCTTTAAGATGGATGATCTCCGAAACGTGTCAGTGAAATAATAATTTGAGAATGCTATGTAAAGCAGAAATACATTATAAAATATGCATATGACGAACCTGACGGCAGTATATGGTAAAATTGCACTCGGAAAAATTACGATGTTAACGCTGGGGTGAAACGCTTTGCGTCAAGCCTCAAGCTTTCACATAAATCACATTGACATATTATGTATCTGAGTAATATAATGATGTCCTAGCAGCGATAAACCCATGGTGGAAATAGATAGATAGATAAAGTTACAGAAAGGACACAGAAGGTTACAGAATGCTCAGCTGGTAGTGGAAGTGATACAGAATCATGGTTAGAGTGAATAGCGTGGCTTACCTGACGTACACCTGCACTTTACCGGAGATATAGGCGGTTGTATTAGAATCGAAAGTTTACTTATACATAACGGATCTATTACAGTTGTCGCCGCTTCGCCGGCAACAATATCCAATATCATACGTTAATGCCTCTTCTACGTTTCCTGCGGTCATTGCTTCTTCGGTACCAACACGCGACCTTCTTCGTGGCCGTCCTCTCTTTTTTTCTCAGGGGAAATCCATTCTAATCTTTCAGGGCCACCTGTTTTCTGTCAAACTCTTTACATGTCCCAACCATTCCAATTTCCTTATTTTTATCTCTTCCCTTATAATTTTTACATTTCTATTTCGTTACGTATTTGTTAATTTCTGACCCTTTCAAGTCTCCACTTACCACAGCTTCCTAGTAAATAGTCCATTTCTATCGTAATTAGTATATTAGTATTAGCTTGGTAACACCCCATACTTTTGAACCGTAGAGTGTAAAGCTCTGAACAATACTTTTATAAATGTGTTTCTTTGTTTCTCTCGTGGTTGTCGTTGCCAGAGAAGAGAGTCTAAGGCTCGTGCTACTGCTCTGCCTTTGTTTATTCATTCCCTGATTTCATCCTGACTATCGCCTTTCATATTATATGTCGCCCCTAGATATTTACAAGTTTGTATCCCCTTTATTTTGCTGGTTTCTAAGCTAAGGTCACAAATCTTGGTTGGCCGACTATTAGATATTCTTTACAAAATTTACTTTAGTTTTAAAATAAGCCTTTATTCGCTTCGAATTGTCGTAAGTTGAGCGTAAAGTTACTACTGGGGAATCGAGTAATTTACAGTATTGTGGAACACAGGCGCAATTGCATCTTACGAAATCGCAACGATGTGTGTCTGATCTGTGGATAACGCTATTAGTTTCAGAACACAGTTGCAGTAACACTTCAGGCAACAATCTGTGATCGTTACCGCCGTATGTGTGCCGGTTGTGTTTCAGATCACAGATAGGTCCTGCACTGTGTGGCGGGAGCCAGTGTTACGGTACGCACAGATGTACCACTTCGCACATGCGCATTACGCCACCCACGTGTCCCAGTTTGTACTTTGTCTTACCGAATGTTCTGTTAGTTTAATTTTAATATACATGAGAGTTTGGCGAAGAAGTTCGTTAACCTCCCATTGTATCGTTCGGCGCGCATGGGTGAGCTTGTGTTCCGAATATAGGTTATGAGGTACCGTAGTTTTAATATTTGCGCTATTTGAACAAACTAAATGCCTACCTTTGCCAAACTTACTCACTATTTGCGCACTGGGAAACACCATGTTTACACTTTTATTGCTCTGAGAGCGAAATGATTCCAGATTAAACGAATCTTCCTGTCCCCAATTTTCAAAGGCCTTTTTGAGCTAGCAAGGAAGCATTCTTTTACGCTAAGATTTAAAGTAATCCGATAGATCTAAGAATAGGAACAATCATGGTACTAGATGTTCAAGGTCGTTTATCTGAATTCGACCTAACCTCTATAGAGAACATAGGGAGAAAGAAGTCGTCTAACAAAAAGAAGAATAAGGGGACTAGGGGAAGAAGCGAGGTCGAACGACAATGATACCCTCTGAAGATAGGACGGTTGATGCTGATAATTTTCAAAATTTAACAACTTATATTGAGTAATACACTAATGGGTCAACACTTCCGGCTGGCCTATAGTTCTGGCGTCTATCATGCTTTTAAGAATGCCGCCCCACTCTACGTTTCCTCTAGCATGTTTATTGAACAGTTCGTCATAATTTCTGTTTGTTTTAAAGAGAATACCATTTAAACTCCTTCTTAAAAATTTCATTTCTGCTATCTGGATAATTTTAACGATTTTAAGAGATTTTCTGACTTCAAAAACACAGATTAAAGTAACATCAGTATTTTCCGTAACGTATTTCGGTTTTATTATTTAGAAGAAAATTAATTGCACTGAAAATATTGCGAAAAATTACTCACTTTTCCGATAAAGGCTATATAGCCTACTTTTTAAAACAAAGTATAAGTTATTTAAAAAGTATATTCAAATATTTACAAAATACATATATACAAATATTTAAAAAATTATGGAATTCGAAGTATAAGAACAATTTAGGTATCCAATTCAATTAAATATTCAAACAATATATTCCATTGTTAGATAAATTTAAATTCAAACGAATAATTAATTTGTAAAGGTCATTCAATAATTATAGACAAATTAGCCTAGTGAAAAGCTTGCGTATTTTTCAATTCCTTCTATTAGTTCTAACTCGCCTATATATATATACATTTTTTTTTTTTTTTTTTTTTTTTTAAGCAATGTAGGTTATTCAAATACAAGAATATTTATTAATTTATATCCAAAGCTTTTCGTTGGTAAACAGTACCAACATCATCAGGAATGAAAATTACAAATATATATATATATATATATATATATATATATATATATCTTGTACAAATTTTCAACCGTTAAGAAAATATCTTTTATTCATCCATTCAAGTTAAAATATATTTTTTTAAACTTGTAATGGATGCCAATTGTTGTTAATACAATTTGTTTCAAATATTAATTCATTAATTAAATTTAATATGAATTAATTTAATTTTATATGGGAAAAAACTTTTCCCAAACGGGACAAGGTTAAGTGATATAGTTAAATGATAACATATGATTTCATAAAGCAACTGATTTTCTGTTATAGGATATGTGAAAGAACAACTCTTTTAACGCTTAGGTCATGTTACTTTATTCATATTAATCGTAATTATTTAAAACTAAAATAAAATTTTTTTCTGATACCAGGAATTGATTTAAAAAGGATTTTTTAATATTACAGTAGTTATTTAAAAATTAAACCTTTTCTGTTTTTCGATATATTCTCCAATCACAATGAAATGACGCATTTGTCCTTATGCTTAAATAGTTTTTCTTTGTACCAATTGCAAAGAATTCCCAAGTACGGGAATGAGAATTTCCAAATTCTCGTAATGCCCTTGAATAAGTGGCCTACTATTCTAATGTCACATTTTGGGTTTAATCGATGACGTAAGGGATGAAATAGTAGATCTCGCCCTATTGTATGAGTTAAAGAGTGCTTTTCGTGTGGCTCGAGCTTTTTCTCAGAGATCCGCATCGTTTCTCTCTCATCGCTGACTTCACTTTGTTTACAGCAATATCTAATTACTACCGACTGTATATTGCACGTTCCTTTTCTAGATAATCACACAAAACTGGATCTTCAGCGTTCCAAAACACCGGCAATTTGACTTTTCGAGCTGATGCTTGAACTGAGTTATGAAATATTTGACAGGTGATCTGATATATTCCAGCTCCGTGCTTTAAATTTTCGATTTTGGTTCTATATTAAAAAATTAAGTTTCATCAATAGTTTAAAGATTAATCAGAAAAATCTAACTTCTCGTTCACAATGTTGTTAAACTAATGTGGAATATCCAGGTAACTCGTCATAGTTGAATAAAATATAAAAGATATTTGGATGTACACAAGATAAGAAAGTTTACTAATCCTTTGATAAAAGTTCATCCAAAATTATATAAATACAAAGTTTTAAAAGTACTAAATTGTTGAAGCCAAACGGTTTTTGTCTCCCAAATGAACCACCCTCACAAACATTAATTTAAAAGATTATAAGAAATGACAAATATTTTAAATTTCTTAGAGACCAAGCCGTCATAATAGCCTATGTACTGGAATTTATATTTTGCAACAACAGGAAAACTGTGTACGCTTTGTAAAAAAACGTCACAGAATAACAACGTACGTCGGAAGGAAGAACGTGACGGCCAAACAATACCTGAACAAGGCGAGATCATGTTGTTATTTTAACTGGGTAAATGTAATTGTTTGCCACTCGTGCAGGTTAAGATTTTAGTTAAAAAAGTACAATGACAGGTTGACACCAGGAACTTTAATGCTGGAGTATAATGACATCTTCTTTAAAAATTTATTCCAGCAATAACTGCATACTTTTCTAATTCTGTAGTGGCTCAAGTAAGAGCTTATTGTAGTTTTATTTCAAATTATTTTTACAAATATTACTCTTATAGAAAATCTAAATTGGCGCAGGAGAGTGTCCAAGGTCAACGCCTGTTTTAAGTCATACACAGTGGGTATGTCATACCATTATTTCTAATATACAACGGAGACTTTTAGGCAAAAATGAATATATTAAACCAATGTCTACTAATTGGACATCTGACGGCGGTAGGGGATTGAAGAAAGAAAAACATACTCCAAGTAAAATATTATGTGAAAGCGTAAACGAAAATCCCAGTAATTAATATTTACAATTTTATAAATATATGTATTCACTACATTTCGGTTGCGAATTTAATTTTAACCCAATGGGCAAAATTTGGAAATGCCTATCGAAACAAACACACACTATGAATAGGTCACATATGTCTATGAATAAATAATATTTAAAACACATTCGAGTAAGAACAAATGGTTGTTTAAAAGCTGTTTGACCTTCCCACTAGGTCAGTTTCGTTACGAGCAATAACATGTAGTAACGGAAAGGTTAGGTAAGGTTAAGAAATAATAACATATCATTAACTCCTGAAATATCATCTATGCATACGATACGTGGTAATAGAGTCCTTCATCTTGGGCAACATTATAGTGTGGGTTATTCCTAGCCAAACATTTGTCCTGGTATAGGAAGATACGAGAGATTTTCCAAAGGGGTTAATCTACATAAAGCCCCTGCAGTAGCGGTGCAGTTTGTACGTAGGTTTATATCCAGGATAACGATAAAAATATGCGGGAAATAAGTTTATCTTCAAATTAACTTAACGATACTAATTTGAACAGCTGATGAGACAAATGAAAATTAACTTGCTTGACTATTTGGTATATTTATTTAAACATTACTATTACTGCATATACAAAACTTACAGGTTGTTGGAATATCTCTTGAAAACTCACCTGTAAATAAAGAAGACAGACATTAGTATTGACAAAATGAAATAATACTTATCTAAATGCTATATAAACTGTTCTGAATAATATATATATATATATATATATATATATATATATATATATATATATAATACGTTTTCTTGTTTAATAATTTAAAACGACATAGGTTATTCAAATATAAGTTATAATTAATAAATATTCTTGTATTTGAATAAGCTATGTTGTTTTAATATATATATATATATATATATATATATATATATATATATATATATATAGTCTTTATTTATTTATATAAAAATGAATGTTTGTATGTATGTTATAGACGCCTAAACTGCTGAACAGATGTTAATGAAATTTGGAGGGTTTGTTTAACATATTATCAGAATGGTTCCTGTGAAGTTCTGTGTAGATCTATCCACAGGGCTCCGCCACAGAGGTTTAGTATGGTTCAGAAACCGATGTATATATGTATGTATCTTATCGATGCCCAAACCGCTGTACAGAAGTTGATGAAATTTAAAGCGTTTGTTTAAAATCCTCCCAGTGCGTGTGAAGTTTGATGTAGATCCATCCACTAGGCTTCGCCCCACACGCTTAGGATTATTCAAATACCGATGTATGTATATATGCGTGTATGTAATGTCTCATGAAAGCCTAAACCACCGAATAGAAGCTAATGAAATTTGGAAGGATTGTTTAACATATTGCCAGGATGGATCGTGTGACGTTTGGTGTAAAACCATCCACAGGGCTCCACCTCAGAGGCCTAGGATGGTTCAGTGTACAGCCTTCCATGAGTCTAATGTAAAATGTATATCTATACTAGCGTTACTAAAATTAATTTAAAAGCATTATAAACATAACGTAAGAATAAAAATAGATTATTAATTATTTCAAACTGTTTATAATTGCTAAGTTCTATGTACAATTATTTCTATCACACTTAATGATATTAAAAGTAGGATCACCGATAATATTCTTGCGAAATTTGAATCAACCGAAGCTGTGCAACGGAACCAGAATCACCACAAAAAACTGACACCCAACTTGTTCCAGGCAGAAATCAGAGGTGGCAAGTTCTAAGGACAGATGGTCTTAATTCCATGAATACCGATGAATAAAATTTCCTTTGCGTCTTGATATCGGAATAACAATAAACAAATCACAAGGACAATCACTGACCATGGCTGGATTAAATTTGGAACATTCCAGCTTTTACCACGAACAATTATATGTGGTAAATGATTGTCCCTCTCACGTGCTGGGACACCTAAAATGTACATCTTTACGCCTAATGAAATGAAAAAAAAACGTTGTCTATCCTCTAGCCTTGCAGTAAATAAAATATAATTATTTAGATGTTTGATTTGCTTTTCTCATTGCAAAAATTATGTATGTAATATTAAATATTTTAAAATACCTTTAATATATATTTTAAATAATATTAAAAAAAAAAAATATATATATATATATATATATATGTGTGTGTGTGTGTGTGTGTGTGTGTGTGTGTGTGTGTGTGTGTGTGTGTGTGTGTGTGTGTGTATGTGTGTGTGTGTGTGTGTGTGTGTGTGTGTGTGTGTGTGTGTGTGTGTGTGTGTGTGTGTGTGTGTGTGTGTGTGTGTGTGTGTGAGAGAGAGAGAGAGAGAGAGAGAGAGTGTGTGTGAGAGAGAGGGAGGGAAAGTGTGCGTTGGTGTATGTAAAAATCTCCCAATTGACTACGCAGGTGTTTAACTCATAGATAGCATAAGTAAATGTGATAGAGTAATCTGAAATATCGCTACATCTCCATCGACAGTTCCTAAGATTGGCTCTCAGCTATAAGGAATGCAACCCGTCTCGACTGCAGGAAACTCTGACATTTAAATTTCCATTAGCATAAGTGATTCCGGCATTAGGCAGAGAGTCACAGTTCCAATATCCGATCCGTGATGCAGTCATCGCAATCTTCCCACAGACTGTCATCTCTTCCGAACCCATCCCACATCGCGATCGTCCCATTGTTTCCGTGCCTACGCCACGGCTCGTCGAATCGTCTATCATACATTTCGCACAATTTCTCATTTTAACTTTGTAAAAGTTCCCGTTATAACGAATTGCCTTTATAATGGCCTGCACAGACATCTTTACTGTCCGAGACCACAGCGTGTGTCGATCGATAATTGCCACGGTACGTTATGGGTTTGGGCGGCAGCGAGACAAAGTGGACCGTCACGACACGTCGCCCAGCCTCGCTCTCAACGGATGTCATTTGGTCTGAATGCAACTAAATATAAAGAATATTATATTTTTTCCCTCGTATACAGGGTGATGTGTAGTGTCATATGACTTCAATAGCGAGTAAGTCTACTTGAGGAAAGCGAGTGATTTTATTCAACCGTCTATCTATATTTCACATGCCTTCTAGTCTCATCCATGTACGAAATCTTTATTCCTTCATAACGGTGTAGCTGTTCCCACTCGTACACTGGAAAGGTAGAACCGAGAGTAGAGGAATATAACAACTGACAGACTTTGACAGGTTTGCTAATGACCTAAACATCTATGAACTGAAGTCCAAATCAGTCCGTAAGTTCTTCGTTATACTTTACAGCGCGGCGGTCGACTTGTCTAATAGTATCCCTTCCTCATAGAGGAATGAGACTACACAGAGCGTTAGGGTAAAAACATAAAACTCCCACAGGCGGCCTCTTGGGGAATGGTACTAATCCAACTACTGTCACCGGCACACGAGAAGAGCCCTAGTGTAGAAATGAGTCACGTCTGGTTTTCAGTTCTGCGCATTCCTAATCTACAAACATACCCTACCGGTAAGGTAGTTCTTAGCAGTTATATTTTAGTAAGTAATATAAGTACCTACAGATAGGTAAAAGTACTGTACTAGTTTTAATAAGACAGGGTGGATAAAATAAATTACATATGATACTTTTTCTGCATTGTAAATTTCTGTAAATCTGACGTTTTGTGTAAAAAAAGTTTTTGGGAATGACCTTATCGTTTTGACCTGCCTTGGGTCAAGGCTCTTATCGTGCACCGGTGAAAGTACCCCTAACGTCTAAGGTAGGCCGACGGGTCGGATCAGAGCTAGTGAGTGAGTAGTGTGTGTGTTTGGGTGGGAGAGAGAGGGAGGGGAGAAAGAGTAGCCTAACGCTCTGGGTAAAGATGGAGTAAGAGTAGTCGTTTTTATTGTTGGTTCGACTCGGCAATATCTGATTCGAGATAATATATATAAAGTTAAAAAACATATAATATGTACGAATTAATATTCGTAAACTGACTGCGCCAGTTAGGCCGATAGGTAGCTGAACCGGGTGAGAGCCTGTAAGTGTGCGAGAGAGAGGGGGAGGGAGAGAGAGAGAGAGTGAGTCGTCTAATACTCTGAGTATTGAATGTAGAGTAGTCGCTTTTATGGCTGGTAGCACTCGGCAGTCTCTGATTGGAAATAATACTTCCAAAATAAATAGAAAAATAATATATACGACAAATAATATTCCAATGGCAGGTATACAAAAGTTACTTTGGGCGCATATGCAGCGCGCTTCACCATGGTCACATTCAAAACTTCCTTATAGAGCATATAGGGAAGGTACGGGGGCGGAAGGTAATAAGAGTAGAACAATACAAGTAGAGCAATATAAGTAGAGCAATACTCAGGGTACGGGGGCGGAAGGTAATATGAGGGAAGATATGAAGGATATAGGCAGGAGAAGGTATAACTACAAGTGTTGTGACGCATATATTCGCCCTGGCGCAGAGAATAGGTACGCTTCCTATACAGGTGAGTAAGTACTAACATAGATAGCAGATGATTTAATCGATTTAGTATTTACACATTTGGTATTTTATTCTCAGAATGACTAATCTACAATTACGCCTAATATCGCCTAGGATGGATAGGAAAGGATTATAAACCTATCTAGGATTACGTTAAAGACATTGAAAGACATATTTAGGATATAGGGTTAAATCATGACATTACATGCGCAGGGTTGTTTGAATGGAGGGGGGGGTGTTGACAATCAGGGTATTAAAAAAGTGTCTACTTTATACAACTAAATGCAAATAGCGATGGAGTTGAGTTGGAAATAGAAAAAGTAATAACGTCCCTTTGGAACTGGAAATAGGCAGGGTAGCTTACGTGAAGGAGATCTAGTTTCCCTCGGGAGTGTCTACGATCTACCCGGTTTATACATTAAACTGGATCCAATCAGTACAGAAAAACCGAGATTTTGTTCTACATATGAAAAACACTCAGGGACACTATCATTGCCCTTAAAAAAATCTTCACAATCGACTAACAGATTTTCAGCACAAAACAATCGATACTTTCTATAACTTGCCCCTACAGTTTCTACTCTTGCGCCAGAATGTTGCGCGACCAGTAGGCAACCATTTAGGATATTCTTGCCTTAAGCAGCGTGCTATTTAACAGCCAACTTTCAGTACAATTTGAAAAATGGACGTAATTTGTTTTACGTATTTAAAGAATGCAGAACCGGTTTTTTTATGTTGATGAAACCGATTTATCAGTGGAATGCATCTTTAGTTACACGTTCGCCATGGAGAAGGGGAAGCACGTAAAAAGTATTTGTCATCTTCAAAGATCTGACGGAGTTGAATTTAATAGAGACGATTATTTGAAATAAGCCGACGATAAACCTTTAAAACGTAGGAAAGTGTGGAATAACATTGAGTGCGAAGTATTGGTATAATCTTGTTTTGTTATTGAATGTCTTATAACAATTATGGAACGAATAAATTAAGAAAAATAACAGTTTGCCTACATTATCCAAAATTGCAGAAACTTTCCATATGTTTATTACTATACGGGATGTATGAAGCTTTCTAGCATAGAGATAAAGAATGGCCTAGTTCATATGATCTTTGATTTTCCCCCGACGAATACGCTTACAACCGTAACCCTACCAATCGTCTACCTATTCTGTAAAGGAAATTATACAGGTTAACAGCTGAGTGAAATTTCGATAGCTTCATAAGCTCCATTGACAATGTGTTTTATTCCCAAACCACGAAATCCCCAACATAAACTCTAACTATTTCCCGCATAATCTTTCACATCTCGGTCCCTTCACGTGTATAGTAGCTTACTTAGTAGCCAACGCCGACTTTTAGCAGTTAAGCTATTTGGCTACGTGCTGACCAGTAGAGGTGGACTTTCCTGAAAGTGCGAGTCAGTGCTGTTCAATCCTGAAGGTTTTTGTCATGACCACACGTTAGACTCTACGGGGTTGGCAGCACATGGATATTTTGGAAGTGAAGGTAGTCATGATCAGGCACCATTCTGAATGC
>JBAIZL010000007.1:56327121-56342121 GCA_036971475.1 Prosapia bicincta | reverse complement strand
AATACGATCAGGAATAACGCAAGTAATGCAGTTACCCATCCTTTAGTACCTACTTCTTCTAGCCTGATGCAAGGAATACCATCAGGAATAACACAAGTAATGCAGTTACCCATCCTTTAGTACCTACTTCACCTAGCTTGCTGCAAGGAATACCATCAGGAATAACACAAGTAATGCAGTTACCCATCCTTTAGTACCTACTTCTTCTAGCTTCCTGCAAGGAAACCATCAGAAAACCCACAAATCAATCTGTTATCCACTTTTTAGTACCAACTTCGTATAGCTGTCTGCTATGAATACCATCAAGAATAACACAAGTAATGAAGGGGCCCACATTTTAGTACCTACTTCGAGTAGCTAGCTGCAATGAATACCAATAAGAATAACACAAATAAAGCTGTTACCCACACTTTAGTACCTATTTCTTAGGTCTTCCTGCAAGGAAACTACCACAAATAAACCGGTTATCCGCCCTTTAATACCTACTTCGTCTAACTTGCTGCAAGAAAACCATTAGAAATACCACAAATATAGTTGTACGGTTTAAATTTTCATTGGAATGGCCCTTGGTATATTTGTAAGTAATTAATTTCAACAATTGCCATAAAGGGTAAATGCCAAGTTCGTGCGCTCGTGTTTACCCGAGTTCGTTTTACACAGCTTTGTTTCTATAACGACGATCCCGCCATTAAACTGACGACAAGAATTTCCTCACAGATTAAAAACAGGAACACAGTTTCACAATAAATACAAAACGTTGTCTTATTGTGTGGTGGCTTATTAGTAAGGTCCAGCACATTAAACTACACCTTAACTGGTTTTTAAAAATATTATCTAATACTACAATAGATTGTAAATTGTAAACATGAATAAATGCGGTGAAATAAAAACCAGAACCACCATTGTAAAACTAAATCTGTGCAACAGAAGTTTATCATTTTGCAAAACATAAGTTTTATTTCATTACTCTAAAGTAAAGATGGTAGCCCAGTCAAGGACGATCAAATAAAACTGACGAGAAACGAACTTTACGCCGGGAAACGTTGGATATAGATGCAACTTGAAATTACTTCATCTTTATTGATAAATAACAGATTTGTCATAAATGATCATGAAAACATAAGTTAAATTTGAATCAATAAAGAGATTCCAAGGGATGGAGGGTCAAACCACATTAAAGGCAAACCAGTTTCTTTTAATCTATAGAGATCTCGAAGACTCAAATAGATAACTCACAAAAACTCTATAATTACAATATATTTTCATTAATTTAATATACATTTCGGCTGCAAAGCAATCATCCTCAGAGGCAGCTGGAGCGAAAACATTCAACTGACAATAAACTGCACGAAAAAAATAGTGAGATGTTACCATTTCGTGATGGTTTTGTAATTTTTCAACTAAATATTTTTCGCCCACCCATAAGGGCTACATGTACCACAGTTTGTAAAACTTTAGCACATAGCAATCAGCCCTCACACGTTCCCTCTCAAGTCGACGCAAACTATCAGTTGCAAACAGCAACGCTTATTACTTGCCGCCGATAACACATCTTATCTCTCGTTCCAGATTTCATTCACAGCCACTATAATTAAATCCAACCAGATTTATTCGATTGAGAACAGTTTCGAAACCAATCAACATATCTTTGATTTCATCGGCCTTTAATTCCACATTACAATCTGTGCCGGTCGCACTGCATTTCTTGTTCTAATTACTATATGGTCTATTTCATCTGTTGTGTTATTTATTTTAAAAAACACATTAAAACGTTTTATCCTCTATGTGACGTATGACACAGATTGTGGATTACTACTACCAAGAAATTGTCATCATTGCTAAAAATATGCAAAATAACTCCTATAGGGGCTACCATGCCCTTTCTGAAATATGAAGAATAGGCCATTTTAATTAAATATATATTTATTATAAATGATATAAAGTAAACGTTATTAAATCCAACATCATAAGAAATATTAATAAAAATAACATCTTGTTACTAAGGTAAATTTGGAATTTTATTATATGAAGCAAAACAACATACCGAAAGAAAATAAAAGACTAGAGTGTTCTTAAAAGAATTTACGAGATACTTTTGGGAGTAAATTTCCACCGCTCATTGTGTGATACATTTGGCAGTAAATCTCCACAGCTCATTGTGTGATACATTTGGCAGTAAATCTCCACCGCTCATTGTGATACTTCTGTGAGTAAATCTCCACTGCTCATTGCGTGTTACTTTTGGGAGTGAATCTCCATTGCTCACCGTGTGATACTTTGGCAGTAAATCTCCACCGCTCATTGTGTGATACTTTTGGCAATTAATCTCAATTGCTCACAGTGTGATACCTTTAGTAGTAAAACTCTTTTGCTCATTGTGTGATACTTTTGTCAGTAAGTCTACAACGCTCATTGTGTGTTACTTTTGGTAGTGAATCTCCATTGCTCTAAGTTTGATACCTTTGGCAGTAAATCTCCTCCACTTATTGTGGAATACTTCTGACACTAAATCGTCATCGCTCGTTTTGTAAGGACGTATAGGCGCTATACTGTACTAAGCAGCTGCACACATTTTGGGCAGGGCCATCGCTGTACCAAAGTGAATGTCCACGACTGGGCTGTTAGACCTTCGGACAGTCACGTTCAGAAAGTTATGAATCAAACAACGACGCTTGGCACGACCAAAAGTGTTAATTAAAATACCACAACATTGCGATGCCATGGTGGTTTTAAGTAGCCCCAGTTTCACGTACCGTCTACGTGTATAAATCACAGAAACGTTTAGAGTCTAATATACGGAAACTTAAAATTTTTAACAATATAATGCTCTTCATAAGACTGCCTTTGTAAGAAACTGAAAAAAAGAAACAAAACTGAAAAACCATTATGCCAGATTATTAACAAGAAACGGTTCAATGCCAAGAGAAGTTACTTGGCGTGCAGGAAATCGCTGTATTTACTTTAATTGTACTTCCCAAAGTGACCTTGAAAACATAATAGGAAGAGTTTACTGAATCGACCTATAGAATAAAATGTAGTTAAGTTTCACCTTCACGATAAGTAGGTCCTTGAGATAGACAAATCCAAGTATTTGTAAACAATGAGCGAGTGGTCGGGACGGTGGGATCTTGAATATATACTTGTAAAGTGCGTGGAGCGCGATTGGACGGGCGGCAGAGGGTTGTGCTAGACAACAAGACAAACTTTACTCATTAATAAACATAGATTTAATGATGTCTCATTTCTGGGAAAAATGAAAAGCCTACATATATATATTGTACTGTTTAGCATACAAAAGCCTAAAATTAAACAAAAATATAGGCATGATACAACCGATGATTAATTAAATGTATACTGTTGCTACAATACAATAGTATAACAATCAAATACAATATACAAAAGCAATTATTTATGTGACTGATCAAAATAAAAATAAAACAGCCTAACAACTATCGAAATCAATTATGACAACTAAAGCGTTATGAATAAAGTTGAAATAATATTTTTAATTCAGACTGATTGAGAGTTTGTCGCAATCAAGTTGTTGGAAATTGTAAGAAATGTATGAAGAAAACAAATTCTTATTTTAAAGTTTCTAGTGAACATATTACTAGTAGGTCATCAAATTACTATGGATTTAGGAGCATATTATAAAACTCTAATCTTATATAAGAGGGACACAAGGAAGAGGAATCGACTCACGTTGTAATCGAAGGATAGGAAAGGATTAGGAGTATAGATAGGGTCAATGTAGGGACATAAAGCCCCTGGTAATGTAGGGGTCATGGTATCACATACCTGCAGGGTTGCTCGCTTGAAGTAGGTCTAGTACACTGTATCGGGGTATTGACAGTTATCATCCTGTGTAAGACGAAGGCTAAAGAAGGGTAGATGGAGATGGTCTAACAGAAATGAGAATAGGACAGAACAATCCTTATAACTCAGGATAACGGAATATTATGGTATCGCGTGAGCAAAGTAGCTTACTTGATATAGACATGCTGTGAGAGGTTCCCTGCCGCTATACGACATTGCACAATCATTGGGAATTTAGACTTAAATAATTTACTATAAAATAAGCAACAAACACACCAACAATATATAATATCTTCAGAGCAAGGAACCCTAGGGATGTTAGCATCTAGGAGTGAGTAATGTATATTTATTACTCTCTCTCTTCTTCCCCTCACACACACACACTCAACCACTTGACACACACACGCGCGTGCGAGCGCGAGCATAGGAATATCATGACAATGAAGGATAGAGATCGCACAATAAATATGTGGCAGCAAAGACACAGATCCTCCAACAATCGATGGGAATTACTTATGAAGTTCGTAGCTGGAGCAACAAAGATCTCAGAGATATTGACTATTCCTCTCAAGTACTAAGTGCACACGCTTTTTTTAGGGTCCACCTTTTCCATTTCCGCAGGAAAATAGAATCGACTTGCCATGTTTGAGACAAAGCGGTGGGAAGTATGTAACATGTATTCCTTTAGAAACTACTAAATTGGGAAATAAAAGAGCTCTGCAGGATCTTGTAGGAGTAACGTTGGTTCCTGAGAGCGTGACCGTAGTAATCTTGATTTCGAAGGGTAACTGGAGAACTGTATCATGGAGGCTGAGATTGGAAGTCCTTAGAACAGGGACGACCAACTAGCGGCCCGCGACCTGGTTTTATGGGGCCCCAGATAAATGTTAGAAACATTAGGTTATTGATTTATTAATAAATGTAAAACATAGAAGTATAGATTGGAACAGGGTATAGGTTGAACACTGCTTTTATCTCCAGTGAGAGCTCTGTGACTTGCAGTGATCCATTTTTTTAGAAAAGCTCGGAAACTTGTAGGCCCCGACTGCATGTTGGGAGTCAAATGCCTGAGGGTGAATCTCCCAAACTACATATCTTCGGTAGGAAAATAATTTCAATGTTTAGAAGCACATGCCTTTGTGAGTGCACCTTTTCAACAATGAACTATAAAACCAACTCACCGAAGCAGACTCACAAGCAACCATCTTCGAGTTCTGCTAAATGTTGCCACCACTTCAATTCAGATGGAATTTTATGAACTGTAGTATCCAATAGGTATATTCTTAGGGATGATTTAAAATTTGAATAAATTAGTTTTTTTCCAAATTGTGTTCTAATAAGCGTAAACAACATGATTAAATAACAACTAAAAATTTAATATTATACTTATTTTGATAAATACTTAGTGGATTGAGCTTGATATCAAATGTATAAGGGAATATTTTGCATAACGTTTATGGATTCATATTATTTCATATACGACATATACTACATACTATACTATATGCTTATTCTCTACATTTTCCTTATTGATGTATGTGTGTAATTAGTTGTGCGGCCCTCGTCTTCACTGAAAATATTGAAGTGCCCCTTTAGGGTTAAGAAGTTGGCCATCCCTGCCTAGAGCATTTAACTGGCCCGGGAAATAAGGCTTGACTCTTGGTGCTCCTTGGTGTTCCTTAAGAAGAAGAGAAGTGCTTTTAGTGGTAGCTTTTCTGGGTGCGTACTTACTATGTAGTTATTATACCACTATCAATGAAGCGACGAAATCTACTCAAAGTTGTCTGTTTCAGAGTGCCCATATATTTTGATTCTAAAACAAAGACCTACATAGAAACGCGTGAAAACCCTACAAATTACACCCTTTTACTATAAATTAATTCAGGTAAAACTATGACAAACTGAAACTAATACGTTGCTCACAATACAGGGCCGTAGAGCGCGCGAGGTGTTCAGTAAAACAAGAGCAGGCCATCGTGAGCTGCAGATGCTTCAAGTGCTGCACTACACTTCGCCCGCTTTACAAGAGGTTCGACGGTGACCCAGTGGAAGATTGCATCACTGCAAGTAGACCGGAAAGTCGAATAATTCATGGTTAATTAATGTTGCTCACGCTATTTCCTGTCCCGACTCCACTTGCTCCGCAGACTGGGTGTAAATGGCGTGAAGCTTGGCCGGCAACGCTGACGAAATCAAGCTACCTTGCGAAACTAACGGCGAGAAAAACAAAAACATTTAAAATACCTACAGTGATCATCTTGTTCTCCTCTAGCAACTTGTAAACAAACCTAAACAAACCTTGGGCTGATTCAGTGTGTGTGTGTGTGTGTGCGCGTGTGCGCGCGCGCGCGTGCGTGTGTGTGTGTGTGTGTGTGTGTGTGTGTGTGTGTGTGTGTGTGTGTGTGTGTGTGTGTGTGTGCGTGCATTACGGGTAAAGGTAGTTCAGCCCTAATAAATCCATTAAATTTTTTCAACGGTTTTTTTAAAATTAAAAGTGAAAACCCTGCCTATCAATTTTTGAATCAGCTGTGAAAACATATTCACACAGGAGTATGACCTAGTTTAGGAATTTAACCTCTCCTGGTTCCTCTGATGTAGGTACTTTGTCGAAACGTAGATAGGAATATCATATTAGCTTTGTAGATTTTCGTTCTTTGATATAATATTCCTGCATTCATTATTTTTCGAATAATCTTTCTTTCTATCTATCTTGTTAAAAGTTTAAATTGCACTCTAAGAAGTTTTTTCAGGAATTTTATTTTTTATATATCAGTCTTGTAAGTGAATTTGGAAGAATTTCATAGCTAAAATGCTAAATAATGATCATTTGATAACGTCCGACAAAGCAGGAAAATCACCCCGCACTGACTGAAATGGAATAAAATTTGTTCTCTTTTTTTAAAGTTTTAATTCGATTGGCCAGTATAACTGCCACTGTCTATGAATAACAGAAAAAAGTTGTAAGGCAGGAGCATAAAACCCCCTAGAAGGAGTTTATAGTTTCGAGTGCAACAGATGCGTTCATGAAGCACACCTTCTCTTGGTCATAAACAGTTGTCTACCCTATATATCTACACCGTTTGTAAAAGGGACGGAGAAAATTATCTGAAGTGTGCTAATACAAAGCAAAAGGGGCATAATGATATCCTGGTACAGGGAATAGGCGAAAGCTATGGCATCGCGTTGGTTTGCCTGGTCGTGTAGACTTGTTCTCAACCGGGCGATGAAAGGTGTTTACCACTAGTCACATGAGAAATACGGCTACTCCTATTGGCTTAAATTACGAACAATCTGACCGCCACATTCTTTAACGAAAAACATTGTTAGATAGTATAAAGCTTTTAAATGAATCTAATGATTTAAAAGTAATTTGTATGTTGAAGTAAAAATATTATACTATGTTAAAACATATAGTATTTTAATTTCGCGAATTGGCTACTTCATTTTATTGACAACTTTTTTTTATCGAAAATTGACTACATTCTTTATGCGAACTGACTGCATTATTTATCCTGAATTGACTACTCTCTTTCTTGCCAAATGATTACTTTCTTTATCGTGAATTGAAGACTTTCCTTTATCAGGAATTAAGTATTTTCTTTGTTGCGAATTGACGACTTTCTTATCGCGAATTGTTTACTTTATTTATCGAAAATAAGCATCTTTCTTTACCTGGAATTGATGATTTTTTTTATCACGAATTGACCAACTTATTACAATTTTTTGTTCAAGTGTGGAGACCATATGAAAATTAGAAAGTAGGTAATAATGTAAACAGGAAGTGTGTTTGCAGGTGTGTTAAAGGAAGGGTTAAGCGCGTAACGGAAACAAAACATGTTAATCGGCGCTTAATAGTGGGTACCCAAACATCTGTGGCTTGGGTTTACCAGAAATGTCTTTAATATGGTTTTGAAAGTATTAACGTATCTCGGTATGAAGTAAAAGTAGTAAATGACCATACCTAGACCTCCTATTCCTAATATAAGTATAAATATAAATAAATGTAATTCCCCAGTGAACAATAGTGTATGATAATAGGAAATAACTACCTTTAGTTCTCAAACAAATATAATATAACGCAGAGGATCAGTGAATGACGCACGAATATGACTGAATGAATGTAGGAAGATTACGAGGGGAAGATTCACATTTGTAACGGTTCTGGTATATTTAGAGAAATGTATATTCCAACCACATGCAAAGGAATACGTTTTCCCTCTGCTTTATTGCGGATATTTCTAATTTTAATTATTCGAGAATAGTGGTCATTAACACTTGAATAATGAACCACTATGATACCTCTACCGCTAAAATATAAATTAAACAATAAAAGAGAAAGTAATTATTAAATTTGTTGTTCATTTATATGTTGTTTTACCACAAGCATAATGTGATTGTATAAAACTCGGCTATTACCATCATCAGAATACCAAACAACGATATAATGGAAACGACTTACCATTAAAGTTAACGAAATGGTCCCGACTCCAGTGGCTATGGTCAAGGTTCCCGTGGAGTCGATGCCCCCGGTTACGTTGCCCATGGTGTAACGGCCACACAGGGGCTCCTTTCACTAACACCGACGGACGCGGACCTACATAGATAAAACTCTATTCAATTGCATTCCCGTTTCCTAATGCGGCCTATCATAATCTGTGAGCGACGTACGAATGCAATATTGCATTCAGAGTACAATCAGCCACTTTCACAATGTAGAGGCTAGATGGTGCATAGTAACTTGGCTGTTGAGACGCATGTTTTTACAATTGAAACTAGTAGCAAATGCAACCAACTCATTTTAATTCCCGTAACATACGTACTTTATGTACCAGCGCTAGTTGTAATTTTAAATGGCTGCAATTTGTCATCCTGAGCGCAATGCGTGGGAGAGTAAACTGTAGAGACATACTGTTAGGTTTCTTCTTGTTGCCCTGTAGTGCCTCAGCGTAGAGATCATGCCACAATCGTCTCTGCTTCTCTCTATCCACACACATCACTTAGCCGTCACCATCGCTTTTATATGCGCCATGCTTTCACTTTGTTTCTCATGCACGCTTATTTTCTTCAGGGCTCACCTGCTGGAAGTGCAGTTGACTTTTTAGTTACGGCATGCTTTACGGAAATAAAAGATTGAAATCACCTTTACAAGGCACGGACCGAAGGAAATAAATAAATGTAATTTCTTCTTTCTTCCAAACCAAACTTTTTTAAAAACCATAGCAATGGAAAAATACTTTTCCTACCCCTGTCCTTACTATAGTTTGAAAAAGAGTAAATAATGGTTATTAACTTTGTTCCGAATGTTGTACAAATAAACTATACCTTCTCCGTATTTTGAAGGATTCCAGCTAGAACAACTGGTTGTTTGAATAAAGATCGAATTATATAAGACTGTGTATGGTTGGACCTTATTGTGATGTGACAAGAATATCTCAAGAAATTCGAAAAAGTTTGCCATTAAGTAAGGAATTTGATATAGTAGAGAAATTAATGTACTATGGATGAGGAGTATTAGTAGATATAAACAAGTATACTTTACATTATAATATAGGATTAATTTATGTTTATTTTAATTTTTAAGTTTAGTATTATTATTTACTGGTTTGTTATTCTTTGTTGCATAGTTATTGTTACATTTTGCTATTATTTATTTATTGTTGTTTGTTGTTTTTCATTTATTTTTGTAATGGTATTATACTTATTAATTTTGTCTTAGACACTAACATTGATTGGCGATGATGACCGAAATTGGTTTCTCCCCAGGAAAAGAAGGAAAACGAACAAACCAACTTGCGTTGAGGTACTTTATCTATGCAGGGTTAGCATGTTATTATTGATAAAATATTTAATTTGAACAAATAAAAGACCTTTATGGTCATAAGATTCAGGTAAAAAGTTATCAGTGTAACTTAAGTTTCCATTTCAGGTGCACTAGGTTAACGGTTCACAGTTTTTCCGAAGAAAATATATTCGACTCTATCAGAGTTGAGGAGGTGTAGGCTATGAGTGGTAGAGACATGAAACACCATGGGAGGGATTTCATGAAAGCTCCTTTGATATTAGCAGTCGTATACTGAAACGGACTGAATCGTTAATGAAATTCCAATTTTATAAATATAAAGGCAATTAATGAATAATACACGATGCTTTTGAGTGTAAGCATTACTTTAAAACCATTTAAGAGGCAATTTAGGTTTATTAATATCTCTCTAACGGCTAATGTTATTCAAGCACAAAGAAAATTTCGCATTTAAGTGACATAATCTAAAGAACTGTAAAATTTAGTACGCCAGACGGTAAATTAACGGTACATTTCGTAATGTCAAACTGTTAATGTGAACTAACCGAAAACAAAATGGCAACGAAGAGCATGTTCCCGTTAGTTTGCTGTGGGTGTTGAGTGGTCGAATCGTTGGAAGGCGAAAGTGAGACTAATTTCCGAGCAGAATGGAACCTATTGTTGTCGTGGGCCCCACAAAGGGCACGTGCGGTCGCTTCTTGTACTAATCTAAAGTACAATACACGGGACGGTCTTCACGGCCTGAGCAAACTTGACAAAGCTGGAGGGAAAAAACCGTGTGTATTGAGAAAAACATTGGGCGATGAAAAAATGCGTGAAAGGTATACAAATGACTTCACTGAAAGGTTTTTTTAGTGAAAGCGCAAACACTTTCACTTGTTTAACGTTCAATGATAAAGTAACAAACCTTCGCATACGTAACGTTGTTAACGATGCATACGCACTATTATGGGAACATCATTCAAACCGATCGTTAAAGTCTCTGGAGAAACGCTGCTCTGAAGATGCTATAAACGAGAAAATGATATTTAAAACAATATTTTTATTGTATAGTTTTTAGAATTCTAAATATGGATTGATTTATGTTTATGTAGTGTAAACGACTGTATGTGCACCGGGCACTTTCATTAGGGTGAAATTTTTCTATTTTTCATAAGACCCATTATACGTCTAAAGGTCTATATAGGGATTAGATTATACATCTACCGTCATAAATAATTCTCGAATGTTATTTTAAACATAATTTTCAAACGATAAATGCAGAAATATTGTACATTCAAATCATTTCTTTTGTCCATCAATATGTTCTTTTGTCAGTAGGCCTACTTTCTTATTTCATAATATTTAAAATAGAATAAATTTTACATTTAAAAAATGTAAAATATTGATAAAAAATAATAATTAATATTTTTGTTAGAAGTTTACATTGGACTTTATGCCTTTTTATAAGACATTAAATATACAACAAACATCTAAGAAAATAGCATCTAAGGTCTGTTACGTCGTTAAAGTTACGTTATTACGTTAAAATGTGCGAAATACTTTCAAATTGTACTTATTAAGAGTAAAAATATTTCGATTTTACACAACACTAAATTAAAAGAAAAAAAAATAGGTAATATAAATGTCTCCCAACCAATACTTGTTTCCTACACACAATAATCAACAACTATATTTTAATACCGTATTTTGTAATACTGTTGTTTTAATGTATTTTGTTTAAAATTTAGCCTAACTTTGAGAGCCGTTTAAGGATAATGCCAACTAACACTTTCACAAGTAATTCTTTCGTTTGCAAAGAATTAGAATATTGAACTGGGTTTTCCGTTTTCTCCTGGAAACAGGTCATTAAATTCTCCAAGAGTAAACACTAGACCTACTTAATAACCTCTTAACGATTCTCTTATTGTGGCTCTATTATTGGCAGTAAATAAATAGCGGGCGGAATAAAAGATTTTGGTTAATTAAAAGGAAAAATCAAAACGTAAGTAAATGGCATCGGAAACTATTATTTCTATAGTGTTTCCATGAAGTGCGTATTTGTTACAATCAAAAGTTACAGCACACGTTTGAAATTTAAATTAACTTAAGTACTAAATTTCTTTCAGCCGCCAGCGAAAATTTCTTAAATTACAAAAATCCTTAAAAACGGGACTAATTAATTTTACATGATTGCTGCTACACAAACTTACATCACAAAATTACAGTTTCTTGACAAATATTCGTGTCTAAGGTTGATAACTTTAAAACTTGAAACAAAAAAAAAATAACTGTAAATTAGATAATTGTTCTTCTATATAATAATCATATCATTGTTATAGTGATTTATAAGGTTTTCCAAGAGATAGCGCTGAATATTTAAAAACTAACTTAATTGTAGAATAAGCCAATGTAAAAGTACTTAATTCGTAGTAATGACTCGTTATTTATTGAGTAGCATTTCGTAATTCTGTGGCACGTGCATTGATATATACTTTTATATATACTTGGTAAGGGGTTTAACAGTGTGCAATAACAATTTTGAGATTTTAGATTTATTTAACGTCTAAATTAATACGTGCGTGTGTATATATATATATATATAAATCACAAATAAACCAGGATATTCAAAAGCAAGAATTATTTATTAATTTTGTTATTTAATTTTTTTATTTTTAATTCAAAATTTTTCGTTCATAAACAGTATTAACATCATCATGAAAGAATAATACAATAATGCAAGATATAAAACATATGTTCAATTAGAAATAGAATTGTTGCTAAATTTATACAAATTGCCAATTTTATTTTGTTGCTGTAACTTTATAGATAGTAAATATAAATAGTCTTTTATCAACGAAAACCTTTGAATGAAAATTAATAAATAACTCTTGTATTTCAATAGCCTCAGTTATTTTTCATTATTATACAAGAAAACATATTACACACACACACACACACACGCACACACACACACGCACGCACGCACGCACGCACACACACACACACACACACACACACACACACACACACACACACATATATATATATATATATATATATATATATATATATATATATATTTATATAAACTCGGTTTACTGAATGTTTATTGCATCAAATTGTGTCACATTAATATAAAAGAATTCAAAATCATCGAGAAAAAAGGTCCAATGGCTTTTACCGTAAATAGGACAACTAGATTTCAGATTGAGCGGTAAACGCTTAGGCTGGACAAAATAACAATAATTAGATAGAAATAGAACTTTACGACATACACTGGACTGCTGGCAAGACTAAGAGCGTAACTCATTGCTCAGCGAGTTCCTCGGGCTTTACATTGAGATGGAGTCTACAACATATGTAGCGTATAAACGATATGCAAATACTGCTGGCTTGGGTCTTGCTGCTTCTCTCCGCTTAATAAAACCGCATACTTCCATTTGCACGCCAGCAGAAGCAGAATACATCATACAATTACTTTAAAAAGAGAAATAAAACGATGGAGTTCGCTGCTTGTGAAATTATAGACCATTTAAAACATATTCTAAGATAAACATATTGCAAAATATATTTATTAGAATATATTTTTTAAAGATATCCTCAACTAACGCGGCGAAAAAGTATTTTTGTTACAATCGGTTCGAAACAAAAGTTTAACGAGTGGGTTTGGACAAATGTTACCCTCACGCCGGTTTATTATAAGTGCAGTACAATTTCTTCAAAACAAAAATCAAAGTATACAATTGTAAAATCTCTGGCCTAATCGATTTGTATAATATTGTCATAACTCTTTGTTCTGTGTCAGCCACATACAGTCTTGTTAGATGAATCGACGTGGAAATTTGGATCTAGTGTGAAATCCAGTGTTATGGTCATGTGAAAATAATTAATTTTAAATCATTTTGTAAACAATTCATCTGTCAGTCTTTACAACTTGTAGTAGTAAGGGTTAGACAAAAAATGCTGGAGACAATCAAACCTTCAGAAATCAGGACTCGCATCTGATCCTTTGTAACTCAAACACTATTTAGTGTCAGACGAGACCAGTGAAAGTAACTATGTGCAACTAGAAATATTTCGTCGGTTGTAGAGACGTCTGTGTTTAGCCCAACAAGTCTCATAAAAAATGTATAGATAATTTAACCGCCTTTACTTCTGTGTGTCTGATTAAAGAAATAACTATTGTCCTATAGTACCGATATCAATATCCCGTCATTAATGGATACGTATTGAGATAACCTCTTCTATTATTACGAATGGAGTATGACAATCTTTGGAGGACTTGTTAAAATTTCCGACTTCTCTTCAACAAAATCGAAAACCGTCACTTTTAAAGTACAAGACTATTCTTAGTAAAACTAATAAGAGCCCTAAAATGTAAACGGTTAGATGGATATCAGTAACATTTAAATACAAGCAATCCCTTATAACGTGACCGATCCCTTAAATGTACGTTAATATATATATATATATATATATATATATATATATATATATATATATATATATATATAAAGTCTCATTTTATACTAGATAATGAGTACACGTAACAATGGTCCCCGAAAGTCCAAGTAAAATCCTTGTTCAAGTACTCTACAGTGTAATGTATAGTACATTATAGTGTATGTGATATATATATATATATATATATATATATATATATATATATATATATAATTAATTAATAAGAATTAGTATTTTATTTTTCTTAATTCATTGAAATTTTTCGCTGATTGGTAGTATCAGCATTATCAAAACTTCCTAGGTACCTTACAGTAGTGCTATGACTACATCTGGACACACACACACACACACACACACACACACACACACACACACACACACACACATATTTGTGTGTGTGTGTGTGTGTGTGTGTGTGTGTGTGTGTGTGTGTGTGTGTGTGTGTGTATTTGTAAGGAAAACATTGCTTTTTTCACAAGAATATATTTCATGATAGGTCTTGATAACAAAACAGTTAATGGGTTTTTCTAGATCGCCCTAGAAGGGAAAGACAAAGATGGAGAAAGTTGGAAAAGGTAACAGCGGCTTCAGGAAAAGCCAGGTCTTCATAGACTTTGTTCTGACCTTATGAGCAATCTAGACACAAATATGTGAGTTAATATTATGCGAAGACTGCATTAGTCGCTCAGGCGAGGCTTACTATATGCGTTACAATGTTAACATCAGGAAAACAAGGATGAACATTTGTGGGAGAGAGTCGTCGAACATGTGGAATAACAGCACGAACATGTGGAAACACAAAATTAGAAAACATCAGAGTGTCAATTATCGTATAGTGCGGTTGAATGAATATAGACTATAAAATAACAGATTAACAGATCTAGCCAATATCCTTTTAAAAAATGGATATCTAGGAAGACATCTCGAAAGATCACTAT